>APFE030175465.1:84640-143360 GCA_000404065.3 Pinus taeda
AATCTTTGGAGACATACCAATGTATCATAGGTAAAAATTATACAATTAGATGTAATGAATTAAACAAGTGGCATGTTATACAAGGTTTTTTTAAGAAGATTCCAAAAATCATATGTTTTAGGAAAGTTACCATAAATATCACTGACACATTTTGAGAAGACCTATGGAATTGTACAAATGATATATTAGAGTAAAGCAAGATAAATGTTGGCATTGAGAAGGGCTAAAATTTCAAAGATAGGTAAGGAAAAAGGTTATTCATTGAGATAGTCTAAAACTTAGGGTTTTGAAAGATACATATATTACAATTGACATAAATTTTGATTAAGATATTTATTTTTGGTGATTCAAAATTTGTGATTGTAACAATGCTAGTAAATAATTTCATGTAATAAAAGTTAAAAACGATAACCATGGATAAATGTGACACTTATTCTAGGGTGAATGTTGGGCAAGACATCCTAGGGGGTGCTCATTTTCTTGTTTATGGCTCATTTGGTTGTTTATGGCTAAGGAAATTGGGAAAGGCAATGGCTAAGGCTTTGGAAAGGAAAAATGGATTTTTTGGCATAATTATTTATGAAAATAATGGAAATTAGGAGAAAATGGAGGTGAAAGGTCACAAGTTGCATGTGACAAACAAAATGAAGGAAAATAATGGAAAATGAAGAAATATAGACCTCATTTATAAAAAAGCTTATGAGAATCACTTGGTAACCTTTTGTTAGTTCGGGTTTGGAGGACTCTCATTATTTTCTCTCTCTCATACTCTTGGATACTTAGAGTCTTTTACTTGGAGCAAGAAAGGCCAAGAAGGAAAGAGGAAGCAAGGACCAAGCAAGGAAATGCGGGATCAAGAAACTACATCGATATTCATTGCAGGTATCGACTTGTATGTGTATTTTCCTTGCTAGATTTTTCATGCATGGTATTGCATGTGGTTATTTTCTATCATTGCATGGGTTTTATTAGGTGTAACAATGTTTTTCAGCCTAGCCTTGCCATTTCCAGATAGCCATGGTGTGAAGGGGTTCTCATGTTTCTCTGAGCTAGATTTCCAAATCGATTTGAAGTTGAGTGAGGTGGATCTCTAAAAGATAGAAAACATGGCCTAGTAACCCCTAAACCGAACTATGGGTTGCGGTACATTTGGATTATGTGTTGCCTCATATGGCCTAGGAATCCTTTTGAGTGAAAGGAAGGATATATGGTAAATTCTATAGGTGTTTTTCTCTCAGTTGGGCTTACTAATCTCAGGTTTGGGATATGTGGTAAAGCTTGGAGAGTGGATCTTAGTTTATGGCCTAGTGATCCAAGTTTAGATTGTGGTAAATGTTGAGAGATGGGGAGACAGGAAAATTCCTCACTGTATAGGTGGACAAAGTCAGTGGAATCCATGACTGTTTGGCCTAGTGATATGGTGTAGATCACGGTAAAGCCTGTTATGATGTATTCATTGTATTGACCTAGTGATCTGAGATGGATTACACTAAAGCCTAGTTTCTATTGATGAGGGTGAGGTGGTTTAGCCTTGGTATGCCCTGGTTGAGTTCTTTTGGTTTGAGTCCAACATTCATGCTTGGAATATGTTACAAGGGTGAATGAAGGAAGAGAGATTTGGCTAAGCCATTCTATGGTCAGGTGGAATGTGGTAGTCCCATATCTCGTTGGTTTATTGCATTCACTAATGAGAAATTCATTCCCTTGATTTTCATGTGAAATGTACTCATGTATATATGGATTTTGATGGCTGATATGTTTATGGTATTTTTGTTCCTATTATGTTGGTTACATGTAAGTTTTGTGACAACATCTATGTATCGCTCTCAGCATGCTTTTACTTGTACATGAATGGATAATGTGTCTATGACCTAATAGATGATAATGCAACAAATGGCATGAGGGAACAATGGTTTATAGTGATTCTTAGATAAGTATGATATCCCTACACTTAATTCAATCGTTTACCATTGTATGTGACATGTTGACAATATGTTTGTCATGGCTAGTAGGGGTCTAGTTAAGGTCGTGTTGAACTTATTTCTTTTGCTACATTGTTTCACTATACTTTCCTTGATTTCAATCTATCATTCCATTCTAGACAGTGGCATTGGCTCTAAGCCTCAAAAAGTGGCTTAAATCCCAAGGTTGTTGACACAAAACTGGCAAGTTTGGTGCAAATTCACTAGTGTACAGGCCTATGAGAGCGACTTTAGGTCTTTGGTAACTCCCTTGGCCATAGCATGAGATTGATTGTGGCTTACGAGGTCTAAAAAAATAGTGGGACCCAGGGAGAGGTTGACTGAGGGTTCCTTTGATGAAGTTGAATGACTTTATGTGATGTTCCATCGATTCCACTTCCTTAACATTACCTAGGAGTTTGAATCTGATCATAGTAGCCTCTCATCTCATGTTTACCCCTGTTTTCATAGTTACATGGGTGGATGTGGGAGGAGGATGTTACAGAGTGGTATTAGAGGATGGTTCAACTATCAGACTGGATGGGTTGAATGTGATAGTCAGCATGCATGTCAGTTGCATGTGTGTATCTTTCACTTATATACTTGTTTCATTTTCTTGATGATGGATTAGGGTTGTAGTTTGCTTATCATGGAGAATTTGATATTGATTTCATGGAATGTATTTGTCATGAGTATGTGATTGATTTAATATGGATTATATGTAACTTACATGTTGGTTTTATTTTGCCTACTTATGTCCTTGTATGTTAGGTTACATCCTTGAAGTATTTTGATTACATGTAACAATATTTTAGGTCAATTACAAGGATTAATTGATTATGCTCAACTACATGTATTTATGCATATGTGTAGTTACTTAGACATTGCTTATGCATGATGTTGGCTACATGTGGAAATGTGTATAGTGGAGTAACGGTTGTTGTTATGCATGATCTCATAGTATGCATTGTTGATATGGCCTTGCATTGGTGACTCGATCCTAGTTAGAGTGATGTTTATGTGTTGATGCATTTACTAGTGTATGTCAATCTGTTGTTATGATTAAGCTATGCATGTATCACGTTGATTTTGTAATCTTGTAGAAAAGATATCCTCCCCAAGATATACTGAGGTACATCGATGTATTGTGATTTGGTATATGTAACATATTATGCATTGTAGGAATAGAAAGATCAAATGGCTAGCAGGATGGTTGACTACAAGGACTCTCTGTATGAATTCGAAGAGTAGTATGGTGTTCGAAACTCTTCAGATTTGGCAATTACATTGAGAAGTATGAAGTAAGAGATAAGGATTTGCAAGGTACATAATGATCAGATCATATAGGCACAAGAGAAGCAGGCAGAGGTGAATGCTATGCTTCTCCAAAGTTTGTTGGAATTTCAGTGACAAGGGCCACTATAGATTAGCCATGGACATGAGGATAAAACTAATGGAGCATATGGAAATATATCTCCTAGTAGACACAAGTCAGATAGATCTAATATAGTGAGAGATGGCAGGTTGTTGGACACTCCAGAAAGGAGGGGCCATGAGTAAAAGTATTATTCTAGTTTTGATTCTAATATAGATCATGATCATTGTCGCTATCATCCTTACAGGAGGAATTATAGGGGATGTTTTCTAGATGAGTTCAATAAATAAAAAACACCTACTTTTGATGGATATATGAAGAATCCAGAAGATGCATAAGCTTGGATACTTGGAATGAACAAATTATTTGAGTTGCATCAGTACATTGATAACATGAAGGCCAAAATAGTTATCTTAATCTTAAAAGGTAAAGCAAACATCTGGTGGGAGGATGTTAAGTGAGTTAGAGACATCAGGATAGATGAATTGAGATTGTGGGAGTTCAAGAGGATTTTTAGGAAGACATACTTGTCAGAAAGTTACTACAACAATAAGGCTAAAGAGTTCTATGACCAAAAGACGAGATCAATGATAGATGAAGACTACACAACCATGTTTCTGGAGCTATTGAGGTATGAACTATATCTTACTAATGAGAAGGCTAACGTTAAGTAGTTTGCGAGTGGTTTTCCATTAGAATTTAGAGGTTGGATTGAGTATGATGAGCCTCGTTCACTAGAGGAAGTTATTAGGAAACTCAAGAATTGTTATGAACAATCAAAGTGTAACAATGAATCTCAACATGGATGGAAGGGAAAGGACAAAGGTAAAGGTAAATGGAAGCATAAGAGGACCAAGCCTCAGCATGTAGATGCGAAAGAGAATGTGGCACCGCAAAAGAGATTTAATGTAGCTAGACAGGGACATGAGTCACAACAACAACATAGAGGTGTTAGTACTGGTCGGTTGGAGTGTTGGGCATGTGGCAAGGAACACCTTAAGGGAGATTGTCCATAGAACCAAGGTGGTAGGCCTCAGATATACAGTTCACAGGAGCCGAAGACGTTTGGGGACGTTGGTTAGAATATTCCATGTATCTATGTAGGAATGGACAACAAGCATGCATAACACTAGGCATTTATCATTTATATGGATAACAACCATTATGATCAATTTATTTATATTTTGATTAACCTTGAATCTAATTATAGCTATCCTAGTCTCGACTTGGTGGATAAGTGTGGTTTGAATAAGGAATTTCATGTAGAGTCTTGGTTAGTGCAATTGTTTACAAGTACAACGAAGTGAGTTCATCATTGGGAAAGAGCTTGCGAATTTCATTTAAATGGTATTCCTACAATAGAACATTTAAATGTGTTACCATTGGGATCATACAATATGTTGTTGGGCATGGACTGGTAGTATCTACATAGAATGAAGGTTGACTGTTATGACAAACTTATTGAGTTTGTTGATGAAAATGGAAAATCAATAGTCTTGCATGGTAAGAAGAAATCTACATCAGTTATGATGGTGATAGTGATGCAATCAAAGAGTAGCCGAAGAAAAGGGTGCAGGCTATCTACAATACACATTTCTAGTGATAAGGGTAAAGAGGTTGAGAATGCAAATGTGTTGAGCAGGTATCTAGTTTTGTAGCAGTTTCAAGATGTATTCCCTAAGGATATTACAGAGTTTCCACCTCACAGGGAGGTAGAACTTTCTATTGAGTTAGTGTCAAGGGTAGCTCCAGCATCAAAAGAACCTTACAGTATGAGCACACCTGACTTAGTTGAGTTAAAGTTGCAATTGAAGGAAATGTTGGAAAATTGATGCATTAGTCCATGTGTATCACCATGGGGTGCACTGGTCTTCTTTGTGAGGAAGAAAGATGGTACTCTCAGATCATGCATTGACTACAGACAGTTGGACAAAGTGACTATCAAGAACATATATCCTTCGTTGAGGATTGATGACTTGTTCAATTAGCTAAAGCAAGCAGCAGTGTTATCAAAGATTCACTTGAGATCCAAATATCATCAGGTATGCATTAAAGGGGAGAAAATTTACAAGACTGCGTTTAGGACTAGGTACGCATCAAATAGGAGGACATTTACAAGACTGCGTTCAAGACTAGGTACAAGCATTATGAGTTTGTTGTTGTTCCATTTTGCTTAACTAATTCTCCAACTACATTCACGTGTTTGATTAATAGTGTGTTTCATGCGTATTTAGATAAGTTTGTTATTGTGTTCATTGATGATATAGTGGTATACTTTAAGAATAAGGAAGAGCATGTCAAGCATTTAGCAGCAGTGTTGAAGTTGTTGAGCGAGCATCATTTGTATGCCAAGCTCAGCATGTGTAGTTTCTTTCAGATTGAGGTGCACTACTTGGGACATGTTCTCTCCAAGGAAGGCATTGCAATAGATCTAGAGAAGATAAGGGCCATCATGGAGTGGGTAGCTCCTAAGAGTGTTGATGTGGTGAGCTCTTTCATGGCTTTGGAAGGCTATTATAAGAGGTTCATCGAGAACTTCTCATAGATTGCTTATCCTATCACATCATTGCAGATAAAAGGTAAGAAGTTCGAATAAACAAAGGAGTGTGAGGCTAGATTTGAGTATCTTAAAAGGTTATTGACACATGCACTTCTACTACAGATTACAGATCTGGAAAAAGCGTTTGTGGTATGCATAGATGCTTGCAAGGGAGGGCTTGGTGGAGTCCCTATGTAAGATGGACAGGTGGTATGTTATGAGTCTCAAAAACTAAACGAGAACAAGCGAAACTACCTGACACCTAATCTTGAGTTAGCAACGATTATAAATGCACTGAAGGCATGGAGGCACTATCTTCTTGGCAGGCGGTTTGTGCTTATGAGTGATCACATTGGGTTGAGGTATTTGTTTGACCAACCAAATCTCAATGCCATAGATGCTAGATGGTTGGCCATGATCAGCGAGTTTGATTTCGATATTAGGTACATAAAAGGTAAAGAGAACAGAGTGGAAGATGCTCTCAGCAATTGGGTACATGTACATCACTTAGCAGCGGTGAGCTCCTATGGGACGAACTTACAGGATAGGATCTTGCAGGAAAAACAGAAGGATGTCAGGTATATGGAGATTGTGCATAGGTTGTAGCAGGGTGATATTACAAGTATAGGTATAGGTCATGGTACAGGTGCAAGTATAAGTGTAGTTACAAGTACATGTATTGGTACAGGTAGAGGTCTAGGTGCATAGGGAATGGACTATCATCTTACAGAAAATGGATTAGTGAGGTCATGAGATAGGATATATGTACCAGATAATAGTGAATTCAGGAAGGTGATCTTGAGAGAGTTTCATATGAAACCATATTCAGGTCACCCAGGTTATTAGAATACACTGGCAATGGTGAGGAGCTATTACTATTGGCTGAATTTAAAGAGGGATGTAACAAAGTTCGTGGCTAGATGCTTTGATTGTGATCGAGTGAAGGAAGAATGTAAACATCTAGGTGGTCTGCTATAGCCAATTGTGATTCCTAAGTAGAAATGAGGTGATTTAAATGGATTTTATTACAGAGTTGTCAAGGAATGTGAAGCAGCATTATTCCATCATGGTCATTCTGGAAAGGTTAACGAAGGTTGCACCCTTCATTCTGGTGATGTCTACGTTCTAAGCTATTGATGTGGCACATGTATTCACCAAAGATGTGGTTAGACTACATGGAATTCCAAAGAATATTGTGTTAGATCGGGATGCGAATTTCACTTCCAAATTTTGGAAGGAATTATTTGCAGGTTTAGGCACAAAGTTGGCCTTCAACACATCTTATCATCCATAGGCAGATGGACACACACAGAGGGTCAACGAGATATTAGAGGAGATGTTAAGGATGTGTATGATTCATTCGTAGACGAAGTGGGAAGAGTATCTCCCTTTGGTTGATTTTGTATCCAACAAAGGTTATCATGATTCTTTAAGAATGAGTCCTTTATAGGAATTGTATGGGTGGAGTTGTAACACTCCTATCAATTGGAGTGATCTAGTTAGTAGGGTATTGATTGGACAAGATATGGTGGTAGACATGGAACAAGAGATATAGGATATCAAGAAGAATCTAAAGGCAACACAGGATGAGAAGAAGAGGACTGGAGCAGGTTGTTCAAGGAGTTCTAGGTTGGGGAACATGTGTACTTGTGCATCAAACTGAAGAATATCTCCTTGTGGATTGGATCATGCACCAAGCTAGCACCAAGATTTTGTGGACCCTTCAGTATCATTGAGAGGATTGGGTCAGTAGCCTATCGACTTGCACTCCCTCTGACAATGAAAGTCCACGATGTTTTCCATGTATATTTTCTTAAGAGGTATGTTAAGGATATTGATCATGTGATTTATTGGTCTATATTGCAGGTGGAACCACATGGAGAAGTCCAACTGGAGCCTTAGTGTATATTGTAGAAGAATGTGCTCATGCTCCCGAACCAAGCAATCAGGCAATTTAAAGTGCAATGAAAGCACATTGGCCCCGATGAATCTAAATGGGAGATGGTGGATCAGATGCAAGCCATGTATCCTTCCTTGTTTTCCAGTTGAGGAAAAGTAGCTTGATATGGTGGTTTGGTATTTGCTTATGGTGGTTTGGTATTTTCTTATGGTGGTTTGGTATTTGATTTATGGTGGTTTGGTATATGCTTTATGATGGTTTCATATTTTCTTTATGGTGGTTGATATATGCTTTTTATGATGGTTTCATATATGATATATGATGTTTTAATATATGCTTAGACATGATGTCTGGTATATGTTTGATATATGTTTTGGTATATGACTTGGCATATGTTTTAGTATCTATATTTTTTATGATGTTTCTATATGTACAACCCTGTATGGATTTAAATACCATAACGAACTATGTTATAAAGCTCTACTATGCGGTATGGGTGTCATGTTATTATGTTATCATGTGGTTATGTTATCATGATGTTATTATGACATATGATTTGGCAATCAAAAGGATGATCATTGTAAATACCCTAATGGGTTGTGTTATAAAGCTCGACCATGTGGTATGTTGTCATGATGTTTTTCTCTTGAGAAGATATTTCATTATAAATACTGCATCAAGTTGTATTATAATCTCTATGAGCAGTATGTCTTCTTTCAGCATGTTGCTGAGGTATGTGAGTGATTGAACATCAAGGATGGTGTCACCCAAGGGGGAGGGTTCTATAACAACCCTCATAAAAAATTCAAGTAATAAAAGTAAAAAAGAATAACCACGGATGAATGGGACACTTCGTCCAAGTTGAATGTTGGGAAAGACATCCTAGGGGGTGTTCGTTTTGTTGTTTATGGCTAGAAAAATTGGCAAAGGCAATGGCTAAGGCTTTGGAAAGGCAAAATGAGATTTTTGGCACAATTATTTATGAAAATAATGGAAATTAGTACAAAATGGAGGTGAAAGGTCATAGGTTGCATGTGAGGAGAAAATCAAGGGAAATAAGGGAATATGAAGACAATAGAGGCCTCATTCATAAAAGGGATTATGAGGATAAGTCAGTAACCTTTTTCCAGTTCAGTTTTGGAGCACTCTCCTTATTCTCTGTCTCATACTCTTGGATACTTAAAGTTTTTTCTTGGACCACTTTGGCATTGGAGCAAGAAAGGCAAAGAAGGCAAGGGGAAGCAAGGAACATAAGGAAATGTAGGATCAAGTAGCTACAATAGGCTTCATTGTAGGTATCGACTCTCATGTGTATTTTCCTTGCTAGATTTGGAATGCATGGAAATGTGGTTATTTTCTATCATGTCATGGGTTTTTCCTGGTGTAACAATGTTTTTCATCCTAGCCTTTCCATTTCTGAATAGCCATGGTGTGATGGTGTTCTCATGTTTGGTTGAGTTGTATTGTTGGATGGATTCAAAGATGAGTGAGGTGGATCTCTAAAATGATAGAACACATGGACTAGTAACCCTTGAACTAGAATATGGGTTGTGGTAAAGCCATATTTTTTTATGCATCAGATGGCCTAGGAATCATTGCCGATGAAGGACATGATATACAGTAAAGGCTAGAGATAATTTTCTCTTCGTTGGGCCTAGTAGTCCTGAGTTTGGGATATGCGGTAAAGCTTAAAGAGTGGGTCTCAGTTTAGGGCCTAATGATCCAAGTTTGGATTGTGATAAAGCCTGAGAGACTAGGAGATACGAAAATTCCTCACGGTGTAGGTGGAGAAAACTAGTGGCATCCATGATTCTTTAGCCTAGTGATCGTGTGGAGATCTAGGTAAAGCCTATTATGATGTTTCCATTGTTTTGGCCTATCGATCCGTGATGGATTATGGTAAATATTGGTTTCTATTGATGAGGGTGAGGGGGTATAGCCTAGGTATGCCCTAGTTGAGTTCTTTTTCCTTGAATCCCACATTGATGGTTGGAATATGGCACGGGGGTGAATGAATGAAGAGAGATTTGGCTCAGCAATTATATGGTCAGGTGGAATGTGGTAGTCCCATATCCAGTTTGTTTATTTCATTCATTAATGAGAAATTCATTCCCTTGATTTTCATGTGATAATGTACTGATGTATATATGGATTTGGATGGATGATATGTTTATGGTATTTTTTTCCTATTATGTTAGTGATATGTACATTTTGTGACAACAACTATGTATGGATCTCAACATCTTTCTACTTGTATATAAATGGATAATTTGTCTATGACCTAATAGATGATAATGCAGAAAATGGCATGAGAAAACAATGGTTTATAGTGATTCTCAAATAAGTATGAGATCCCTACACTTAATTTCAATGTTTACACCTGTAGGTTACATGTTGACAATATGTTTGATAAAATGCCTGTCATGGCTAGTAGGGGTTTGGTTAAGGTCTTGTTAAGATTATTGATTTTGCTAAATTGTTTCCCTGTACTTTCCTTGATTTCAAGCTATCATTCCATTTTGGGGAGTGGCCTCGGCTCTAGGTATGAAAAAGTGGCTTAAATCTTAGGGTTGCTACAACAAAAGTGGAAAGTTTGGTCCAAACTCACTGACATACAGGCCTATGAGAGAGACTTGACGTCTTTGGTTGCTTCCTTACACATAGCATGAGAGTGATTATGGCCTAATAGCTCCAAAAAAAAATTTGGACGAAGGGATAGGTTGTCACAGTAGCTGACTTGTTAGCAGAGGGTTTTGTTGATGAGGTTGGATGACTGTATGTGATGTTCCGTTAATTCCACCTACTTAAGGTTACCTAAGAGGTTGAATCTAATCATAGTAGACTCTCATATCATGTTTACCATGGTTAGCATAGTTACTTGGGTGGATGTGGGAGGAGGGTGTTACAGTGATAAGGACAAAAAAAAGGAGGATCATTATTTTCTCACATGGATCCACAAAAAAGTATGAAGGATGCTACACCAGATAAACCTCGCCCTCTAATGACTCATGAAGAAATAGGAAAGTTTAACTACTTTTCATCCTCATGAGAAAGTCAACTTAAGTAGATATATGATGCTATGAGGATTCAATTGTCATAGTTGAAAGGAAAAATTGGAAATATGGAATGAAAAATGGCGAAAAATAAGGAAATCCTTAAATGGAAAATCATGGGTGAAACGAAAGAGAATATGAATGAAAATAAGAGGAAATAATTAAAACGAAAAATATAGATAAAATTGAAGAGAAGGGAAATGAAAATAAGGAAGAAGAAAACATTTTGTTTGAAAATAAGGAAAAAATAAAAAAATTACAAGTTCTACTATTGTATAATCTCCCTAAAAGGGGTATGAAAATGAATGCAAGTCATGAACATAAGAATAATAATGGTGTTGAGAATTAATCGTACATGGGAAGTATTTTATCACAATTAGAGAAAAAAGTATTGAATCAAAAAGCCATAATTATTTATTTTCAAGCCAGGATTTATATCATTAAGGGGCCAAGTGAGCACAAAGGAAATACTATAACATGGATATTGTAGATGGGGTTAGCCTTTATCTACACCAAGTGGTATCCTTACAACATGTAAATATGGGCCCCTGCATAGCCCCATGAAGAAATTTTGGGTGGCTTTTTGTGCTATGTTTTGTTGTTTTGAGGACACAATTTTTGCTAAAATTCAATTGGAACATGTTCATGTTTTCACACCTATAGTTTGGGAGAATTCCGCGTTAAACCCCATTATTCATGGAAAAGGGAATAACCACGTGTTGTAAATGTAAAAGACTGTAGAAGATTCTATTTTGTAACTCTAGTTATGAGTTGATGTCATCGAACTTAACCACCAGTAGGCTATTAGGCTGTGTTATAACCCAACCACTGGGAGGATGAGGCATTCCATTCTTTCGAGATAATTTTGTTCCATATTTATGAAAATATAGCCATGACAGATAGGAGGTAGAGAACACAAAGAGGATATGTGCAGTATAGCAGCCCTCGGGCCATATACATTACTTCCTTGTATTTGCAGCCATATTTCCAGATAGAGAAAGAGAGTGAAGCGGCCTCACCTTCTAGCTGGGTTTTATCCCGAAAGGGTTGCCCAGAGAGAATATATTGTGTATTATGTGTGTGAGAGATTATTTTGTAATTATATACTTTTCTTCTTGATTTAATTTTACATGCATGCAAGAATTACAATTAATTGTACAGATCTAGAAATTAAACAAAAATGTAATAGTGTAGAATATCATATTTCTAATATAATATTATCATATCTATTGATATGAATTGTCCAATGGAATATCCATGGTAGTTTATGGATCATTTGGTATTAGATTGGTTTTATTTGGGTATTTTTTGGAGATTGTAGGGATCTAGATCAGCAAGGCCAAAAATCGTAAACCCTAATAATAAGCAATGAATTTGTAAATGAACCTTGTGATCTTGCATAGGTGAGCTTTTCACGGCTTGAAGAAAAAGTCACAGATATAAACCACAATTTCAACCTCCTCATGGCAGCCATAAGAAATATTATGGGGATGTTTGGAGAAGAAGGGTGTTCAAAGGCAGAGGATAAATCAGAAGGGGATCGGGAGATCAAGAAGACACATATAACCAGCTGATGAAAGAGCCCAAAAAAGATCAACCTAGTTTGAGTGTTATGAACCAAACACTATTTGAAGTGGAAGTAAAAGTTGATATCAGGATATACCATAGTGATATTGATCGTTTGATGTTGAACCACTCGTTGCAGCAACTAGAAGTTTATTTCAATTTCCATCAGATCGAGGAAGGGAAAAAGATCTCATTCGCACAACTAAAATTGGAGGTCCATGCACTAACTTGATGGGAGAGCCAGACCAAAAACTTAAGGTTGGAGGGAGAACCTCCAGCGACTAAGTGGGAGGATTTCTAAACCCTCGTTAAGTCACAGTTTTATCCCATTGGGTACGTGGAAGACCAGTGGATCCAATGGCATTACTTGAGGCAAGAGTCAAGCCAAAGTGTACAGGGGTACACAACAGAATTCAGAAAGATGGCTATAATGTTGGGTATCTCTCCAAAGAACCTATATGTACTCCTCATGTATTTGGGGGGTCTGCACCACCATTTTCATGAGTAAGTAACGTTGTTCAAGGCCAAAATAGTGGATGAGGCTTTTGTACAGGCATAGTACCTGGAGAACATAGGCCTCAAAAGAGTGCAATCAAGTGGATCAAAGTAAAAGGAGCAATGAGACACTTCTAAGGATGAGAAGAAGAAGAAAAAATGGGGAAAAGATAAAAATACGGTAGCCACAACACACTAGTGCAAAGGTCCGAGCAACCACTACAACCACTGCAACATTGATGGCCATATAGAGGAGAAGTGTTAGAAGTTGCATCTAGAGCTAAACCCAAAGAACAAGAAGAATGATAATAAGAAGAAGAATCTCATGGCCACTAATTCAAGCAACCAAGTTGAAATTATCTTAGACATGGATGAGAAGATCATCTATACATTAGTGGAGAAGGAGGTGAATCTAAGTATCCTTCAACAATAAGAAGAAAGAAATAACAAAATTCTCTCGTGTAAAGATATAGGTGAAGAAGACAAAGATTAATGCTCTGTTTGACTAAGGATCGTAGGAAAATCTTATTGCATATGGTAAAGAAGTTGGGGATGGAAGTTCATGATCATCAAAACCCATATCCACTGGGATGGGTACATAACGATGCAGAGCTAAAGGTAATAAAACAATGTAAAATTAGATTTGTTATCAGTGTTTATTTTATTGATGAAGTACATCTAGAAGTGGTTCCCCTTGATGTATGTGGAGTCATGTTTGGGAGCACATACATGAACATGTATGATGAAATATTCATGAGAATATCTAACCAATACTAGCTCATAAAGGATGGAAAATCATTCATCATCAACGTGCACAAAGGCAAGTTGAAAATTTCACTAGTAGGTACCAACCAATCCAAGAAATTGATCCGTTCCAACAAGAAGTATGTTTTATTGTTTTTAAGAGAAAATCAGTGTGTAGAGGAGACAATAAGAGGTAAGGCATCTCCAAAGGGCTGTATTAAGAAACAAAAACAATAATTGGAGGAGTTGTTTCAAGAATATAAGGAGGTGTTCGGAGATCCTAAAAGACTGCCCCATAAGAGAGGAGTGGAGCACGAGATCTAGCTATTGCCATACTCTCCATTGCCAAATATTGGGCTATACATGTAGTCTATTATATAAGCAAGTGAGGTGAAGAAACAGTTGTAGCAGCTACTGGAACAGGGTGTCATTCGATTGAGTACATCACAATTTGGGTCACCCATCATCATTGTTCCAAAGAAGGATGGGACTTGGCAGATGTGTATAGATTACACGGCATTGAATAAAATGGCGCTCAAGAACAGATGCCCCCTACTGAGGATAGATGATCTGTTAGACCAATTTCAGCAAGAAAATTATTTCAACAAGATGAACTTGAAGTTTGAATATCACCAAGTTCAAGTCAAAGAAGAATATACATGGAAGATCGTCTTCAAAACCAAGAAAGGTTTGTATGAGTGGTTAGTTATGATATTTGGCCTATGTAATGCACCAACTACATTTACGAGATTAATGAATGATGTACTACACCATTTTATATATTCATTTACTATTGTATATTTGGATGATACAATGGTATATAGTACTACTTAGGAGGAGCATATTTCACATTTGACATAGGTGTTGCAAACATTGAAGAAGCACTAGCTACTAGAAAATCTCAAGAAGTGTGACTTTGCACAGTAGTCCTTGGTGTATTTTGGATATGTGATTGGTCGAGGAGAATTGAAGATAGATCCTTCCAAGATGGAGATCATCATGAAATAGTTGGTGCCTACTAATGTTGTTGAGATTAGGAGTGTCATTGGAGTAGCACAGTACCTAAGGAAATTCATAGCCTCGTTTTCAGTGCTAGCAACACAGCTCCACACCATAACAACAAGTGGTAAGAATTTCCAGTGGGAAAATGGAAGCATAAGGATTTCAATATGTTAAAGAAGAATATCAGTGAAGCACCAGTTATGGCATTACCAAACTTGCAACAACCCTTTGAAGTGGATACAAATGTGAGTGGGTCTGTTATGGGCATTGTTTTGATACAAGGAGGAAGTTCAGTTTGCTACTATTCTAAAGTATTTCATAGGGTGTTATTAACTTCCCTACCTATGATAAGGAGCTCTATGACATGGTGCAAGTTGTGAATAAGTGAAAGCACTATTTGATGGGAAAGGATGCAATAATCCACATGGATCACCAATCCTTACAGTACTTGTAGGCCTAGAATAAGCTACAACAGACTAGGCATTACAAGTGGATGGGGTTTTTACAAAAATTTCATTTGGTGATCAAGTATAAGAAGGGAAAAATAAACAATTTGGTTGATATGCTTTCAAGGTCACCCCATATTATAGGTTTGGAAAATTTTATGCAGATGGAATCATTCACCCATGATGCATACATAGAGGCATATTCAGAAGACGAGGACTTCAAAGAGGTTTATCAGTAGTTGCAATGTTAGAGTCATGTGCACGATGGTGACAACACCGTTGACTACCATAACTAGGATGGGTTACTCTATAGGTTGGATACATTATGTGTTCCTAAGGGTGAGAGTTTGCAGTTGATTAGAGAGGCTCACACCTCCAAGGTTGTAGGGAAATTGGTGTATGGAAGACCATGGCTAACTTACAAAGACATGTGTATTGGCCCAAGATGCAAGAAAAAGTAGCTAATTCCATAAGATAATGCATGCTTTGTTGTACTGGCAAGCCTACCAATAGGAAACAGGATGTGTATCATCCCTTACCTATACCTACTCGTCCTTGGGAAATAATTTCCATGGAATTTGTGGGAAGTTTACTAATAACCAAGAAGGGACATGACTACTTGTTCATGGTAGTTGATAGGTTCAATAAGATATGTGTTATGATGCCATGTAAAAATACTATTAGCAAACAAGAAGCAACAAACTTGTTGTTTTAGATAAGTCTGGGTACACTTTGGGATACTAAGGAGCATAATTTTAGATAGGGATACAATATTTCTTAGTGCATTCTAGACTACATTGTGGGAGAAGATGGATACAAAGTTGAACAAATCTACAACATTCCATCCATAGATAGATGTGCAAATAGAAGTAGTCAATAGGACTTTGGTGCAGCTTCTGAGCAGTTACAACCAGAGGTATCCAAAGACTTGGGATAAAAATCTGGTATATATACAACATTCTTATAACAGAGCAGTTCACACTGCTACAGGAAAGTCCCCATTTGAAACTTGCTTTGGATATTTTCTACCTTCACCTTTGGATACTGCATATGGGAAGCAAGGAGAAGTGATGGAAGACATTACAAGAGATGCTTTGAGGGCTGAAAATTTTATAGAGAAGATTAGGTAGATCCATCTATGGGTACGGGAAACACTACAAAAATTGTAGGTGAAGCATAAGGTTAGGCATAATCTTCACAGAATAGAGAAATCATTCAAGGTGGGAGACAGTATGGATACATTTGAACAAGAGGCTATAGGGGCTTGGCTAGAAAATCAAGGGTCTAAGGTATGGTCCCTTTGAGATACTAGAAAAGATGGGTGATAATGCTTATCGACTTAGTTTATCGCCATATATCTACATTTACTTATTTTTAAGTGTAGATAATTTGAAACTCTATGAACCTTCTATGCTACATCAGGAAGAGAAACAGGTCCTACATTTTGTGGATGATTTGGCACCAGACACTCAGGAAAAGTTTACAAAAGATATAGTGTTACAGAATAGGTCTAGAACTACAACATAGGGGCAACAAGACCTTTGTAAAATTGGGTTGAAGGGACGAATTCCAAGCAAAGCTAAATGGTACACCAGAGAGAAGGTGGAGGAAATATTTCCTTACCTCATTTAGTAGAATATTTTGGGGACAAAATGCCTCCAAAAATTTGGATGTGTGATCTAAATTGTATCATTATATTGTTTTTCATCCATTTTGATGCATTTGGAGAGGAAAAAGTGGAGGAATCAACTCACGGTACCGGTTTTACTGGCAGGACGTAGTTTGGTGAAACAGGTTCTAAAACCTTCCAAGAAAGTTTGGAGCCATAAAAATGACATTTATATGGGGTAAAAATTTGTTGCTTAAGTGTGCACATTTTCATGCTATTATACACATAGAGAGTTTTCCAATGGTGTGAGAATCATGTCGATCAGAGCCCGTATGCAAATGTTATGCCACTCAGAAGTTGATCGTCCTGTTTTCACACCTATAGTTTGGGAGGATGCTGCGTTCAGCCCGTATTATTCATGGAAAATGGGTTAGCCACGTGTTTGTGATATAAAAGTGTCTAGAAGAGTCTATTTTGTAACTCTAATGAAGAGTTGATGCTGTCAAACTTAACCACTAGTAGGCTATTAGGTTGTGTCATAGCAGGGCCAGTAGGAGCAAGAGGCATTCCATTCTTTCGAGAGAATTTTGTTCCATAGTTGAGAAAAGATACCCAAAAGAGATAAGAGGTAGAGCACATAAAGCGAATATGTGTACTATATTAGGCCACAGGCCACATAAATTACTTCTTTGTATCTATAGCCATATTTCCAAACAGAGAAAGAGAGCTAAGCGACCTCACCTTCCAACTGGGTTTCCTCCCAAAAGGGTTTCCCAAAGAGAATATGTTGTGTATTATGTGTGTGTGTTATTATTTTTTCATTCTCTATTTTTCTTCTTGATTTAATTTTACATGCACTCGCTAATTACAATTAATTTTACAGATCTAGAAAATAAATAAACTATAATAGTGTAGAATCTCATATTTTTAATATAACATTATCAAATTTGTTGTGATGAACTGTCCAGTGGAATATCCATGGTAGTTTAAAGATCATTTTTTGTCTTTCCCTAAATTGATTATCATATTTCTCTGAGAATGGCTTTAAGATCCTTTCAGCATTATGCTTCGAATTTATATTTTGGAATAATTTATTTTTTATGGAGGTGGGACCCTTAGTGTAGGTCATTCACTTTGCCCAGACAATAGGAGATTCAACTATATTTTGGATAATGGTAAGATGGTCACTGTGGGAAGGTATTATTTTTTCTATTCTTAACACCATGGATTTCAAATCATGTCACTTCTATTTAAATTGAGGATATTAAGGTAAAACCTCTGATCAAGGCCGCCCTTTAGATACTTGTGGAAATTTTAATAGCTTGCTATTTTATTAAGTAATAACACCATCCTTGCAATTTAGTATTCCTATGGTAGCCTTTGTGTTCGACTTTCTCAAAATCAGTGTTAATAAAAAAAGAGTCTAGCAGACACTCTGTTTTTTTAAAACAAGCCCTATCTAGCAAAGGAAATGTTGAATACATAGAGTTACAAAAACACTATTACAAGTGTAAAGGCCATCCATAGATGTTTTAATCTTTTTTTTTTGCAAGGAAGTGATAGTAAAACAATTAATTTTCTTGCATGAGGGCATGCATGATGGTCAGCGTGGGGGGATGCCATGCCTCTATTTTGTCTTCATATATATCACCTTTTACTCATAAATCCCTCATGCTTTTCTTTTGAATGGTTATTTTCGTGGTTTTGTGAATTATTGGAAACAATAAAGTAAGTATTTACTATTTTACATGATTCCCTTGTTTTAATAATTTAAACATTAAAATCATCATTAATAATAGTTCGTGTGTTTGGAGGTTTATACTTAGTTGATTACCTTTTTATGCATATGGCAACATGCCTTGGTCCTACACTCACTTCCTTATACTATGCATCAGATTCCTGCATGAATTGGAATTCCTGTAGGCATGAGGATTCTTGCACCAGTTTATCATCAGTTATAGACCTACCCCACTCTAAAGGATCCCTAGACCACACATCAATTTCCTGCACTCACAATCCTACACTAGAGTCAAAGAATGCGTAGACTACTTCAATTATTCAAATTTGGAGGACATTACTTACCTGGTAGTTTGAATACCAATTTGAGGATATTTTGGGAAGCACTTGTTGGTCAACATCGCACTTATTTTTTACCATCAGTCGCAGACTGAGAAAAGAGGAGCCATTTCCTAAAATAGTCCCTCATGTACCAAATTCAACTCCTCTATTTGAAATTTAGTTGCACCAAAACTAGATTTGACTTTTTTCCATGGAAAACTCTTACATTTTTTAATTTGTTCCTTATGCAGTTGATCGGCTTGTTAATAGCCCAATTTGTAATTTAAATATCTATATAAATAGAAAAATGGCCTGGAGCATGGGGGGGAGATGCTTCCAATGTAACATTATGCGAGTATAGTCAATATGTGGATAGATCCTTTTGTTTGTTGAAGTCTGACCTTTTCCTGCACCATTTAAAGACTGTCATTTCAGCTATTCATTTAAGCACTTCACGCTAGGTTTGGTTTAATTATGTTATATATTTTATAATTATAATCTATGTGTGATTTAAATCATTGATAGAGGGTGTGAAATGGTTGGGTTGGCCACCAAATCAGCTCGACACCATTCTGATTTGATGAGATTAGGGTATATTATGATTTTTTGAGTGAGTATATTGGATTTTTCATTTATTGTATGAACGGTGTGCGTACAACTAAATCAAGATATTTTATTTTCATTTTTTTTCTTATCAGTATTTCTTGATAGATGTCATGCTTTGAACGGAATGTTGGGAATATCGCTTTTGTCCACCAAATGAATTTTTATCGCAAATTATTTATTGATTACATGTCATTTCTTTCATATTACTGTATCTTTCCTCCCACAAATTGTGTTGATTATGTTCGTAGACATTTTATTTTCTTGAGACTCTGTTATTTGATCTTAATTTCACAACTTCATGTTATAAGCCTTTCCCATAAAAGAGATCTATTTATTTCATAATTTCATGATGGTGCATAGGGCATGCTATTCATATCTATCAAAGTTGTTCGAATTCCAAATTATTTATCTTATGATATTTTTCCTCTACTAGTTTTGACTATGTAATACTGGTTTAGGTCTTACGGGAAGTCGTGTCCTCGAATCCCAAAAATACAAAACTTATTCGTATCTTTCATTTTGACTTTAATTGGAATGGTTTTGATCTGAAGAAAATAATTATGGATTGAGAATCCATGCACGAACAAATTTAACTCTAAAAAACTTTGAAGTTGCATACACATTTGTTTAATGCATACTCATTAATTTGTACAATAGGTACAAAGGTCTCATATTTCTTTTGTTGATAATTTATAATCTTGATTGAGATAATTTATTGATGGATGAACACTATATCATAATTGAGGTTGGAAAATCACGGTCCTAATAGTCATTTGATCTTCTTTTATTCCCATGAGCAAAGATTTCCCTCCCAAATATCATTTGCAAGGAATCTATTTATTCAAACTCATACAAACAGAGTGAGAGTGTTTTCTGTTTTGACCTTGTCCATATAATGTTCTCACACAGTGAGCATATTTAATAACGGTTGATGATTATTTTAGTAAATCATATCTTAATTTCTTAAATGACTTTTTTTAGATAGAGGCAATCTAGACAAATTTAGTACAAATTAAAGTCATTATTTTCATAGATAATGATGTGAATTGATCTTGAATTTCTTTCAACATTTACAGTGTGCCTTTTATTCTTGTTCAGGCATTACTTGTTTTCTAATCAAACAATAGTTAGGATTTACCTTGTGTCTGATAATAATTAGGATTTTATTTTTCAATTTCTAATAGTGTATGTTTGTGTTTTGTTTTCCAAATGTCATATTTATGTTTGTTTTCAACTATATGGATTGTTGTTTATGCTTTCTCAAGTTTCCTTTGAAGTACAGGATTCAATTTAATTTATTGAGATTGATGCACAAGTTATAATAGAATTTGATTTGCAGGTTGCTGGGGGTTCTCTTTTGTATTTCTAGTGTTGTGCCTCAAAGTTTACAAACTCCTAGATTGATAATTATATTTTGGGCCATTAATATGTCCTATATTGCAACCAACACAAATCCTCCTTAGGAGGCAGTCTATCCACTCCACCAACAGTAGATGGGACACCAGGAAGAAACCTGCACACACAATAGTTTTATCAGTCAAAGGATCATCAAGCTAAGAAGACCTATGCATAAGCAAACAAAGGAAACCAACTACCTCAAGATCATCATATTATGAAGTCCAGCTCCAGCATGTAAGCATATCCAACAAATCAACATCATGGGTAGGTGCAGGTATGAAATATTCTTCACGTCTTCTCTTTAGCATGTTATAGTTAGAAATTTGTGGTGAATGCATATGATATGCGATTTTATAAACTAAGGATGAGACAACATTCTTGGTAACCCTCAACTAGTTAATTATCATCCTCCCTCCTCACTTTCCATACAATTGCATAATACACACATCATGTAGAAAAAACCTGAAGAGGTAAATTCCTTTGGAAAAATTGTTTTCTTATATAAGAGGGGATAGGAAGGAGTAGATGAAGTTGTTCAATAAGATATGAAATGTCATTATTCTCTTTCCTTCACCAAAAAATCAACCACCCTATCTCTTCTTTTACACCCTAGCCTATTCAAAGAAAAATCTTGGAAATTCCTTCCAAATCATTTAAGGAGACAACACTGGGAGCCATGGGGGGAGGTTTCAACCAAAGGGAAAGAAAATTTTGACATCCATGAGAAGGAAAATCACGATAGCAGCCCTAGCTAGGAAATTCAAAGCACAAACTTCCATGCTACAGGAGAAAACATGGCTGCTATAGGAGAAACATGGTTGCTAAAAAAGAAACATATTTTCTATAGGAGAAGACATTGCGCTAGAAGAAAGTATAGAGAGCTAATAAAATCCTAATTTTGAGAAACTTTACCATAGATTTAAAGAGGTCCATCTAAGATAAGGGTAAGTAGATATTTTTCTCTATCATATGTGGACAAGATACTTGCAAAACCTCTTATTCCTTCAGCCAGAATTCTGATAGAAGTTTGAGAATAAAAAAATTGAATGACAATTTTTATTTTGAGTTAAGAAATATAAGAAAGGAAATGGAATTGTTTTTGAGTTTATTTTGAAGTTTTACTTCCTTCAACCAATATGGATAAAATTAGTCTTTTACTCGTATAGCAGATTGAGAGTATTGGTTTGCCAAAATTTGGAAAACCACAGTGGCAATCATGGGGGGTGGTTTCATTTAAAGAGAGTCCACAGACTCATCAAGGATGCCAATTATCACATATCTTGTGGAGAATGTTCAAAAACATGTGTCATGGGAAAACATTGTGGACATTAACAAGGATACTTTATTCAAAAGACAACTACAAGCCTGATTAGAACTTGGAGAAAATGATGGATCTAGAGAAGAAGGAGGTGAAGAAGAAGATGAAGAGAATGGATCAAGAGAATATGTGCCAAAATTTCTTCTACTGTAGCTTGGTATGTTAAGGAGGTCACTAGGGCCATGAATGAGGCATAATTAGGTCACTAATTTTCTCAAAGGATGAGCAACACTTTCAGCAGCGGGGTATGATGGGCCTCCAAATTAGACATAAATTAATGCCCATATGGCCAAACTTCAGCACATTAAACCTCTTTTTTCTTCATTATATGAAATATTTTTAGCTTTAATATGTTCATTAGGAAGATTCATAGATAACTGCATATTTGTGCCTAATATTATTTGTTTTTGTAGAATATTGTAAGAATATTGGGAAGATTATGAAGATTTGGAGGAGGAGATAATCTAGGGAGTTTATCCCTACTATAGCAAGATCAAGATTGGATGATGAATCAACAAGATATTATAATTTTGGAGCTACCATGATTGAGAAAATCTAGGAATGTGTTTGATCCAGGGATCTTTTGCTTATAGATGTATGAAAAGAATCACATGTGAAAATTGCAGCTTAACACAGAAATTAATGTTCACATAAGGAAAGAAGAAGAAAAACACATAAAGCATGACAAGAAGACAACAAGACTTGATAATAGAGTTCGTCCAACTTGGACTACATATCTCGGCCCTGCACAATCAATGGGGAGGCCTTCATATATTAAATGGCATGAAAAGAAGAGAATTACAATCACCAGTTACATAAAAAGAGGCTTATACCTCCATTATGG
Source organism: Pinus taeda (assembly GCA_000404065.3). Classification (NCBI taxonomy): domain Eukaryota; kingdom Viridiplantae; phylum Streptophyta; class Pinopsida; order Pinales; family Pinaceae; genus Pinus; species Pinus taeda. The sequence continues at coordinate 107,555 of APFE030175465.1, forward strand.
AAAATGGTTATGAAATGGAGACCTTAGATGGAGAAATGGACAGCACCACCATCCATGGCATTGAGAGGGGCTGAAAACATATAAGATTTGTCCAATTCAGAAAAAATGCACTATCGACCCTCATGTAAGCTCTCCTGCCTTGAACTGCGTTCTGAAAATGCTCCCTCCCATACGTTTCCAATCATTGGGCTTTTATAATGTTGGATTTTTTAAAAGAATGCTTAAATCAAGGTTTCTTGTTCATAATAGAGGTCGTTTGCATAGAAGGATCAGTTGGCGCAACAAACCTTAAAAATAGGCCCTTTTTTGTTCCAAGTGATAATACATGGGGGAACATAAAAGAACCGAAATCCCATACTGCAAATCTCCTTAAATCAAGCTTATTTTCTTGTCAAATCCACACTAATCACAAATTGCAATGGCCCTAGGGTCTTTCCCTTGACTGTACCAATCGTCGATCGATAATATCAATGTATTGTATTGGCCCTATCGCACCGGCATATCGCATCGCTGCTTGTAGATGTTCTGGTCCGATCCTTTGGGTTTCGTTGACGCAATCCACTGATCTGATCACCCTGATATAGCTAATTGCTTGCCCCCGACTCTGATTAATCGGATATCACTGATCAGGGGTTTCGCTATGCCTCCTTAAGTCCAACCCTTTGGACCATCTGATTGCAATTTTTCCTTTTAAAAGGCTTAAAGCCATTTTTTAGGGAAAAAGCCTCATTTTCCAAAGGAATAAGGAAACCTTCTTTCTTCCACAACTTCATCATCCGAACTTAGATTAGTGTGTCTTTCACGCCATTGGAATCAGGGCGACGAGCGCTTCGATCTAATGTTAGGATACTTGATTTTTTGCCACTTTGAATTTTGAGATTTTCCATTCCACTCTGTTTGAAGATCCACCTGGATTAATCCTCCCCATTGAGGATCTTTCTGACCGCCAAAAGATTTCATTAGTCAATTGGCAAGTGAGGGAATTGTTCCCTCACCATTTCCTTCTCTAGCCATTTTGCCTTGCTTGGGTGCATTCCCTTGAAACTAACTTGAAGGTATTCCACACCTTCTCACCATGAAGTCCTAGTCCTTCCGTCAAGGATGATGTATTCAGGTAACTCATTGACATATTCTGGTGCAAAATCATCAATTGTAGGAACTATGCCGACCTCATCAGTGTCCATGATCAATGGAGGTTCATACAGCTTTAAGTTCTCCACATTCGCTACTAAGTACATCTTCATATATATCAGCAAATCAAGACGAAAGGCATTGTTTCCATTCTTCTCCAATATGGTGAATGGACCATAACAAATGGGTCACAACTTCTTCCCTTCTCCCTTCATCCTATCCTTGCTCATGTGGAAACACACTTTGTCGCCCACTTAGAATTGATGGTCCACTCAATGTTTTTCATTTCGAGCCTTGTAATGGGCTTGAATTTTGTCCAACTACTCTTGTACTGCTTGGTAAATCAATTGGATTCGCTGAATGAACTGTTGAGCTTTGTCCCTATCATTACGTTCATTGGAGCCATCTTCCCTTCCAAAGACCATATCAAAAGGGTTCTTTAGTAGGTAACCAAACCACATCTCAAATGGTGAATGCTACGTAGATGAATGCAGTGCTCGACTGTAGGAATGTTGTACATATGGGAGATGCTCATCCCTCAACTTGGGATGTTTCCCACAATAGCCTCGTAACAAGTGTACCATGGTACAGTTGAAAACCTCTATCTGTCCGTTAGTCTGCGGATCAAATGTCGTGCTTATTTTCAATTTGGTATCCATCATCTTCCACAAGTTGGTCCAAAACTCTCCGAGAAATTGAAATTCCCGATCTGAAATAATCGATGTGGGTAAGCCAAAATGGACCCAAACATGTTGAAAGAAAAGAGAAGCAGTCTACTCTGTAGTGATCTGCTTTTTACAAGGCATAAGAATACACATCTTGCTAAAATGGTCAACGACGACATACAAATAGTTGTGACTCTTTTTAGACAAAGGCAAACCTCCTACAAAGTCCATTGAAACACTTTACCATGGACGACTCTGAATAGGGAGTGGTGTGTAGAGCCCGAGTTTCCTATTATAGGGCTTCGAAACCGAACACATCACACAAACCTTTACATAGCGAGTCACAATGTTTTTCATATGAGGCCAAAAAAAAAGTATTTGTACATGAAATAAAGTCTTTTTGGTGCCAAAGTGTCCAGACACAAGAGAGGTGTGGGCCTCTCGAATTACATGTACTCTTTCCCCTGTGGGAATACACAATTTACCAAGGTGATACAACAGTTTCCCTTGCAAGTTAGTTGTCCATCTGTGAACCATGGGTTAGTTTTGCATAAATCTCCTTCAAGCCATCATCGTTAGCATATTGTTCAGCATAACTCTCAAAAGACAATGAATCATTATGTAAAATAAAAAAAGTAGAAATAGGAGGGCGGCACAGCATATCAGCCACTTTATTGCTAGTTCCCTTCTTATACTTTATTACTAGATGAAACTGTTGAAGAAAACCCATCCACCTGAAAAGACGAGATTGCTGCAACTTAGCTTTTGACTGAAGATACTGCAAGGGCTAGTGATCTGTATGGATGATGTCTCCTTGCCAATCAAGCAGTGTTTCCACTTTTTCACACTCTGCACCAAGGCATAAAGCACCTTGTCATAAGTGGGATAGTTTATCACAACTTGAGAAAACTTCTCAGAATGGTAACAAATTGTCTTCTTTTGTTGCATCATTATAGCTCCCATGGCATAACTGTTGGCATAGGTTTTGGTCTCGAATGGCTATTGGAGATTGAGTAAGGCTAAGACTGGCGTGGTGCTAATCTTTTCCTTCAATGTTTCGAAGGACTTATGTTGTCTTCCTCCCCATTGGATGACCTGTTTCACACTTATCAATGTGTGCAAAGGTGTTGCAATAACAGAGAAATTGGTAATAAATCTCATCCAATACTGGATTGCACCTAAAAAGCTATGGACCTCTATTACACTAGTAGGTTGAGGCCAATTTATAATTGCTTCAACTTTAGAAGGATCAATCTTTAACTGACCATGACCAATAATATGACCTAGGTAACCAAAGAGGTTTTCCCGAACTCACACTTTGACAACTTTACAAAGAGTTTTTCTTTTTATAGTACATCAAGCACTTCCCTTACATGACACACATGTTCAACCCCACTTTTACTAAAGACAAGTATATCATCTAAATATACAAGAACAAATTCATCAATGAAAGGCCTAAAGAGATAATTCATGACCCTCATAAAAGTGGTTGGAGCGTTGCAAAGTCTGAATGTCATCACCATCCATTTGAATAGCCCTTGTTTGGTCTTGAAATCGGTTTTCCACGTGTCTTGCTCTACAATTCGTACCTGGTGATAACCACTGTGCAAATCCAAATTGGTGAAATAGATAACATTCTTCAACTGATCTAATAAATCATCTATGCATGGAAGAGGGTAGCGATTTTTCACTGTGATTTTGTTTAATGTGTGGTAATCCACACAAATCCTAGATGTGTTGTCTTTCTTGGGCACTAAGACGATCATTGATCCACACGAACAAGTGCTCGGCCTGATGACCCATTGGTCCAGCAACTCCTGCACCTATTTCTTGATTTCCTCCATCTCAATGGTCAACATCCTATACATGCCAATATTCAGTAAAGAAACATCATGCTGCAGATGGATTGCATGTTGGATTTCCCTCTTCGGTGGTAATCCCTTCGGTTCCTGAAATAGCTCATCATAATTAGAAATTAATCAGATAATTCTTGTTTATGTTCCCGATCATAGCCCTAGAAAGCATCAGCTAATTCTTGCTCTTTTTCCCTTACAACCGTTAGCATGCAACCCTTCCTAGAATTCACCAGCCTTTTCATTTGTCCAACGCTTACAAGGCTGGCATTGATTTTATTTTGATGAGCCCTTACTATATATTCTACCCCATCTTGTTGGAATTATGACATAGGTTTAGCGCTATGAGATAGGTGTTGTCCTTGATGGCAACTCACTCAGATGACAGATCACAGTTCAAGCTCACAGAATGAAATAAGAAGAGATATATGTAGGTTCCCCTTGACCAAGCCGCATATACATGCGGGCTCGCCGACCAAAAAAGTGTGTATGCATATACACACACATTCATGCAAGGAAAAGTGTGTACATGTTGGAAAACTTGGTTTTGGTCCGTAGCATTTGGTCATCAGTATTTTAACCCATGGTATTGGTCCAAGGTATCTTGTTCGAAGTGTTGATCCTAGGTATTTAGTCCAAGGTATTGATTCTAAGTGGTTTTGGAACATGGTATTGAGTAAGGTCTAAGAATATAAGAGGAGGAGGTGATCATTAGGCAAAGGCACTAAATCATTGAATATCTAAGGAAGAGAAAGATCTAGAATAGTGGTTATTGGGTTATGGTGCATCGCTGGATCTGAATCAAGGAGGAACCTGAGCACGTGAAGAAGGATAAGTTGTATTGATGGGTCAAGATCTTAAGGCTTGAAGAGAAGTATCTTTGTGTGGTTTTGATCTTTTGGCTCATGTTGTAATTTGTAAATCTGATGATGTGGGTATAACTCATGTCTGAATAAGTTGTAAAGGTTAAATCATCTTTTACAGATATGTACACAGGTTGAGGATAGAAAAGGCATGTAACATGCTTGTTCGTCATTTCAGAACAACGTATACGTAGGTTTGCCTTCATATAACAATGTATGAATGCAGGTTCGACTCATTGAAGTAGCATACATCTCATAAAATATGTTTTAGCTACATATGTTTGCTGTTGCAATGTCCTGGGTTCTGGCTTGGTTCTAGATACTATTACTGTGTTTTGGTTACAACATTCAGAAAAGTGATTGTTTGATTCAATTTGTGTTGGTGCAAATAAGATTGTTTGATGCATATATATTTGATGTTTGATTGATGTTATTGATGGATCCAGTCTAAAATTTTATGAAACGTGGTCCCTGGAAGAAAAGAGAAGGTTGTAGCCTTGTGTAGGCTAGCACCTATGTAATAGTAAACACATCAGCTAGTACAAGAGCTAGGGAGTTGTAGCTCCCTTCCAGGAGAAGCTGGAGAATGAGAGAAGGTTGTAGCCTTCTGCAGGTAGAATCCTACGTACTGGTATAAGGCTACACCAGTACAAAATTTGTAAGAAGAAGTTTCTTATTAAAGAAAGATAGAGATGATTGCAGCAGGTGGTTTTCACCCACATTAGGTTTCCACCTTATATCTTGTGTTCATGTGTGTGATTACATATTCTGTTTACTACACCTAATTACTGGTTATAGGGTTCTGATACATAGATTAAAGATCAACTAAGTAAATTATAAGTTTGCAAGGTATACGCTGGTTTCTCTAAACACAATTGCATATACATACAAGTTTCATTAACAGAAGTAGCATATATAAATCTGTTTATGGAAATGAAATATTGTTAAATTGCTAACAGTAATTCACCCCCCCATCTTAGTATTATCTCCAACAATTGGTATCAGAGCAGGTTCTTCAGAAGAAGCTTGATCACTTAAAGGAAGATCTATCGTCATGGGCACCTATGAAAGAGAGGGATCCATTAGACCAAAAATTTTTGATGGGAGTGACTTTGTCTATTGGAAGGTAAGAACCACAACCAATCTTCAATCTCTTGGAACAGATGTTTGGGAAATTGTGGAAGGAGGGTATACATTTCGATCAACAATTCCTATAGATACAGCAGGTAAAAAGCAGTGTGAAACAAATGCCAAGGATGTCAACGCACTATTGGGGAGTCTGTCATAATCAGAATTTGTTAAGGTTATGCAGCTCAAAACCACCAAAGAAATATGGGACAAGATCATCCTAAGCTATGAAGGAGACAATCAAGTAAAACATGCAAAACTACAAAATCTCAGAATTCAATATGAAACTCTCAAAATGCACAATGATGAAATTATAGCTCATTACTTCCTACATATAGATGAGATTGTTAATCACATGAAAAAATTGTGTGAAGAGATAAAATAAGTTACCTTAGCTCAAAAGGTTTTAATATCCTTGTAATCTAAGTTTGAATCAAAAGTTTCTACCATAGAAGAAAAGCAGGATCTTCAGAATATGACTATGACACAGTTGCATGGAATCCTAACTACCGTTGAAATGAGAAAAGGAGGTCCACCAGATTGAGAGAAGTAGCATTCAAGGCTTCAAGAAGAGAAGAGCTCAATGAATCAGGACACATTTCAGAAGGAGAGGAAGAAGCAAACTTTGTCAAAAACCTTCAACGAGGTTTTGGAAGATTCAGAGGTAAACTACCTTTCAAATGCTTTTCTTGTGGAAGAGTCGGTCATTATGCAGCCAAATGTCCTCATAAAGATAAGCTTTATCAAGGTAAGGAACTAGAAAAATGGAATAGAAAATAGAATGTAAGTAAGAAGAGCTTCTATATGCATGAAGATAGTGATGGTTTATCAAATAGTGATGAAGATGAATATGGTAATGATCAGAGACTTTTGATGGCTTTTGAAGATGAAGATTTCTTAGATGCTCTAGATGAAGATGGTCTCTATGAAGAAATTTCTAAACTTAAAATCTGTTTAGAAGAAAAGAGTATCATTATAGATACTCTGACATTCCAAATTGCTGAAAGGGAAAAACGAAATGAAAAGTTAGAATGTAAAATTGTGGGTCTAAGAAAAGATATTGAGAAAAAAAAAAGCTCTCAATCTTAGATTTGCAAAAGGATCAAAAACTTTATATGAAATTATCAATGTGTAGCATTCTCCTCTGATAAAGAGAAGTCTAGGATATACTAAAGAAACATCTCAAGCATAGAAGACATCAACCTCCAAAAGTTATCTTGATGCAGCAAGGAGAAGTGAACAAGTTGACAATCATCAGCAAAGGCATAAATCAGATCACCAGGTAAATCAGGTTCAATCTACTTCAAGGATGAACAAGAGCTGTAAGCAACCACAGCTAAATCAACCTCAATTTGCTTCAAGAATGAATGTCAATGGAAACTACAATAATCAGGTCAGTAGATTCGATAATCGTAGGAATTTCTCTAATGGCCAATGTTTTTCATGCCATAACTTTGGACACAAAGCTGCTCAATGTGTTTCTTACAAGACCATCATGACTAGAGAAGCATGAAATCAAAAGAATGTGACTCGATCATGAAAAGGATGTACAATTACTTTTATGCTCTTGAAAATGAAATAGAATGCTCTATCTATAACAACTTTGGTCATGAAGATTCTGAAAGCAAGAGTAAATTTCAGGAAACATCTCAGAAGGAGCAAGCTTCAGTGGGTCCCAAAACATGGAGAAAGAAAGAATCACAAACAAAAAGATGTGGTATAGCCTTGTATGCAAAAGGACAACAAAATAAATGGTACATCGACAATGGACGCTTGAAACACATGACAAGTGATAAAGAAAAACTTCAGTCATTTAATGCCATAGAAAATGAAAAGAAGGTCTCATTTGGTAATGACACTCCTACAATCATAAAAGGTAAAGGTTTCGTTCTCTTAAAAGAAAATATAAAGCTGGGAATGTTATGTATGTAGATGGTCTAAAGCATAATCTATTGAGTGTCAGTCAAATGTGTGATCAAGGAAATGAAGTAGTATTTTGATCAATTGGATGTGTTGTTCGTGAGCTTGATATAGGAGAAATAGCGATCAAAAGTGTAAAAACTCCAAACAACCTGTACATGCTGAAGGAAGGACAACAAAAATACTACCTAAGCAGAAATGATGAACAATAGTTATGGCACAGAAGATTGGGGCATCTAAGTTTCCCTCAAATAAGAAAAGAATGCAAGTGCCAGGTTGTTCGTGATATTCCTGATATCAGCATTCCAAAGGATACAATATGAAAATCATGTAAATTTGGTAAGAAAACCAAAGCACATTTCCCTGAGAAGGATGGATCAGCTAGTAAGCCCCTTGAACTTGTTCACACTGATTTATGTGGTCCATCTAGGGAAAAGTCACCTTGTGGAGAAGAATACTTTATATTGTTCATTGATGACTTTTCCAAGATGTGTTGGATAGGACTTCTAAAGCATAAAGATGAAGCATTCCAAAAGTTCAAAGCCTTCAAAGCTTTGGTTGAAAATGAATTAGGTTGCAAATAAAATGCCTCAGGTCTGATCGAGGAGGGGAATTTACCTTAGATGAATTCTTTGACTTCTGTGAAGAACATGGAATAACAAGGGAATTTTCTACAGCAAGAAATCATCAACAAAATGGAGTAGTAGAAAGGATGAATAAAATTGTTCAACAAATGGCTTGTTCTATGCTAGATGAGTCTGAAACTCCTGCAACCTTCTCGGGTGAAGCTGCATTCGCTGTCGTCACTATTCTAAAAAAAACAAATTTTCGGGTAAAAAACCCTCAAACTCCACATAAATTTTTGTATGGTAAGACTCCTACTGTAAAATATTTCAAATTTTTTGGAAGAAAATGTTGTATCAAAAGGACTAATGAAAAAATTGGCAACTTTGAACCTACAACAGATGAAGGAATTCTCCTTGGTGACTCTTTCTAAAGTAAAGGATTAAAGTGTTATAATGAAATACTTGGGAAAATTGCTAAAAGTATTGATGTTGTGGTTGATGAAGTAGGAAAAAATCCAAAGTAGGTAAAAACTAAAGATTATGAAGAAGATGAGGGCTATCCTTCCACATCAAATCAGAATAATTCTGAAGAACAAACAAATGAGGCACCAGAAGAATAGATAAGGGTAGAAGAAAAGAATCCATCCAAGTATGTCCAGAAGAACCATCCATAGACTCAAATTTTGGGGCAGAAAGAGGCAAGTGTGCAGACAAGAAGAACTATTACAGAAGCTTCAAGCTATCTAGCATTACTTTCCTCCATCGAACCGCAAAATATAAATGAAGCATGAAAATATGAATGTTGGGTCAAGGCCATGAATGAAGAACTTGAGCAGATTGAAAAGAATAATACTTGGGAATTGGTTCCTAGACCTTATGATAAGAATGTCATAGGAACCAAATGGATATTCAAAAAGAAGTTGAATGAAAATGGAGAAGTTATTAGAAACAAGGCCAGACTTGTTTGTAAAGGCTATGCTCAATAAGAAGGTATAGACTTTGAAGAAAATTTTGCACTCGGTGCTAGACTTGAAGCCATAAGAATGTTCCTTTCTCTTTCTAGCTTTCAGAAGTTCAAAGTATATCAAATGGATGTGAAATATACCTTTCTTAAAGGAGACCCCGAAGAAGAAGTATATATTGAGCAACCAGATGGATTCATCCTTGGAAATAATCCAAATCTTGTATGCAGACTCAGAAAGGCTCTATATGGTCTAAAACAAGCTCCAAGGGCCTGGTATTATCATCTTGACAAATACCTTCATCAACAAGGTTTTTCAAAAGAATCAACTGATAGCAATCTATATATAAAAATTGAAAATGATAAATTGGTAATACTTGTTGTGTATGTTGATGATATCATTTTTGCTAGCAATGAAGAAACCATGAGTCAAAACTTTGTTTTGGTAATGAAAAAGGAATTTGAAATGTCTCTGCTTGGTGAGCTCACATATTTTCTTGGCTTCAAGTTCAACAAAATAAAGATGGTATTTTTCTATCACAAACCAAGTAACTCAAGCGGATCTTGAAGAAATATGGCACGAAAGATTCTAAACCAGTATCATTACAACAAAATAGGCAATTTGTGCAAGATTTAGCACCAAATTTTAGTGCATTTCTCTCTCAATTAGGATGAGCAGCCTAGCTCTAAATCTGGCTCTATTGTACAATTTTTAAAGCGTCCTTTTTTGTGCCAAATTTTGCATCATTTTTTACGCCAAATTTTTCATTATATTTTGCACCAAGATTTGCATTTGGTTTTAAAATGGGTTTTGCTTTTAGTTTTGTGCCATTTTTTGCATCTATTTTTGCATCATTTTTTGCTTCCTATTTTGTGCCAGTCTTTCCTTCTAGTTTTGTGTCATAATTTTCATCAAGCTTTACACCATCTTTTGCATATGATTTAGTGCCCTTTTTTGCATCCATTTTGGGCCAATTTTTGTGTCTTGTCTTATGCCATTTTTTTCTTCTAATTTTGTACTTATTTTTACATCTATTTTTGTGCCATTTTTTTTGCCTTCTTTTACACCAATTTTTGCATCCAATTTTGCATCATATGTTGAATCTGATTTAGTGCCAAATTTTTCATCCATTTCTGCACCATTTTTTGCATCCACTTTTGCGTTTCATTTGTCTCCCTTTTTTGCATCCTATTTTGCACCATACTTTGCATCTACTTTTGCATTATTTGTTGCATCCAATTTAGCATTATTTTTAACATCATTTCTTGCATCCAATTTTTCATCTTATGTTGAACCATGTGTTGTGTCCTCCTTTGCATCCCATATTGTGTCTAATGTTACATTCAATTTTGAGCCATTTTTTTTGTCTACTTTTGAATTTGTTTTTGCACCAAGCTTTGAATCATTTTTTGCACCTCATTTTGCATCCAATGTTGCATCTCAATTTGCATCCAAATTTGAGCCATTTGTATGCCCATTTTTGCACCATTTTTTCTACTTCTGTGTCCAATTTTGCACCATCTTTTATGTTCAATTTTGCATCCTTTTTGGCATCCAAATTTGCATCTTTTTTCTGCCACATTTTGTGTCCACATTTCCATCTCATTTTGCACCTATATTTTAGTTCGAATTTTCATCTAGTTATGCATCATTTTTGGCATCCTTGGTTTCACCCTTGTTTAGTCCCATTTTTCATTTTGTTTTGTTTCTATTATTACATCCTTTTTGCACCCAATTTTGCATCCTAATTTTACACGATTCTTTGCATCCTCATTTTGGTGTCCATTTTTAAATCCTTATTTGCGCCCAAATTGGTATCCTTTTGTATGCCCTATTTTGTTCCCTTCTTTTTGTCTATTGTTGAACCCTCTTTTAATTATACTTTAAAACCATTTTTGTGTCATTGTTTGTATCTTGTTTTGATGGCTAATTTAACATCCAATTCTACTTCCAATTTTACATGCATGGTTATATCCACTTTTGACTTCTTGTTTAGAGTTTTAATTTTATTTCTATTTATGACCCCCTTTATGGGTTCATTTCACTAATTTCAATTACATAGTGAAATATATTACAATTTCTAAATATCATTTTGCTGTACGATTTAATGCATGGTTAGATGAACATAAGACCCTCTTAGTTTATCCCGGAAACCTAGGACATACCGATTAAGAGAAAGGTTGTTCTAAGGCTAAGGATTCTTAGTAGATCAAGATGTAGAGTATAGAATAAAAAAAAGAGAAGGAATTCTTGTTAGTTCTCACATTTAGGTCTTGTTAGAGTTTCTAGTGTAGCTGGGAAGCACTCCTACCTAGCTCCAAATCTTGGTCCTACACATAAGAGAGAGAACAAAGAAACCTTCACAACATAATATCTTGATAATCGAAACTATCAGAAACATATAAATATTACTGATTAGATAAATATAAACCAAAATCACGTACGTTCATTAGTTAAATAGAATAAGTAAAGAATGAATAGTTGCATATGGAAGGAAGAAAAATTGATCTATATTAATAAAGGATTTGGAGGAAAGTTACAACCATTAGATGCAATTGCAACACTGCCTCCCACAACTCCTAGCTCCAAAACTCTCCCTCGCATGATAGATCTCAGCAACAGCTTGACAATACAATAATTCCCATAATTTTCTCAATGGCCAAGCCTCCAATATATAGGAAAGTAAATTCTATGAAGATTTCCCAAATTCCTCATTAGTTCAATTTGGCAAAAAACTTTTGGGTGAATAATGTTTCCTCATATAAAAATGGCCTTTTCCACTTTTTAGATGCTTTTGTGCTTAGGAAAAAGCTTCCCCATGATTTATGGCTCTTTCCCACTTTTGTATGCTTTTCCTTTTTAGGAAAAAGCTAAAGATGAGGATAAAGAGATCACATTCCACCACATGAGTTTCCGAAAGTGAACAAGAGTGTCACACTCTAGTTAACTCGAGCTTTTTTCCTGAGTGAGAATTTTGGTAACAAAAGTTAGATGAAGGGGAAAACTTGTTATAGACTTGGATAACATGGTCCTAATGGTACATAACTTACATTATAGTCTTATATAGTCTAGGAGAAAGGGATATTTCAACCAACAACATAGTATTCTCCTCCAAGATGATGAGGAGGTATTTTCATGTATAACACATTTAAGAAGATATCACAATTCAAATTGATAACTTAATATTTGTAAACAAATTTAAGGGTAATTGACAACATTCATCAAAAAGATAGAAGTGTTCTCATATATAACAATTCTCCATCAAAAAATCATTGACAGTTTTCAATATACATATATGACTACTAAATCAACACTTATCGTAGATATCATTATTACAAGATAAATTCACAATATTACATCCAAAAATAGTATTATTATCATACATAATGATTCTCCATCAAAAATCATTGACAACTTTCAACACATATATAAAGTAACAAGATAATAATAATAATATCTTCATCATATTTAATCAAATCAACTAAGATTCAAACGTGTGATTATCATATCAAAATCTCTCGTGAACACCATTATTCTAAGGTAAATTACAACATCCATCAAAAGATTTAAATATCATCATACATAATAATTCTCCATCAAAATAATGTTGATACTTTTCAATATATACATAAAATAACAAGATAAAAATGATAATATCATCGTCATATTTAATCAAATAAACTAAAAGTCAATGTATTATTACTAAATAAAAATATTTCATAGATATCATTATTCTAAGATAAATTCACAACATCCATAAAAAAATAGGAATCTCATCAAACACAATAATTCTTCATATAAAAAAATGTAAACAATTTTCAACATATTCATAAGGTAACAAAATAGTACCAATAATATCATCATCATTATTTGAATCAACTAAAATTCAAATGTATGATTTCCGTATTAAGACATCCCAACTAAATATAAAAAATAATGCATAGCTAGCTAGTACCACGAAAATCATAGTCAAGATCGTCTTCATGATCATTTTCATGATTATCATCCTGACCATCCGAATGATATCATCCACATAATCACCACCAATGTCATCACCATCCTCATCATCATCAGCTTTGATATATCATGTAATCTAAGCATAGTTTGTATCATCATCTTCGTGGTCATTACCTGTAGCGTTTTGAAAAAATAAAATAAATAAATAAATAAAATAAAATAAATAAATAAATATTACATGTGAGTACTAATTCTATAGCACAATGCATATTTTTGTTACAATGCTAACCATGAAATGAGGTAAGACATGATAACATTTAATAATAGTAAAAAATAAAATGAAAATATTGTTTAAGATATATTGGAGATCCAACTAAGATTACACTTGTAATTCACATTAAGTAGTAGAAGCATTTGTTAATGCATATGAAGTAGGTACCCATTTGTTCTTTATATTATATTGTGAATGTTTCTTACGATGTCCATCTATGAGTGGTAAATTAAGAGTTACTGGAAGCTTTATTTCAAATTACAATTGTAATTCAGATTAGAAATAGAAGAAATTTTAACAAAAAAATAATGTCACATGAAAAAGTATATTGTTTTTAATGAAAAACAGTCACATACAATATGAATATCACATCAAATATTGATTTTTTTTTAATGCATGTACTTTTCTCTATGATAAAATGGAGCCTAATATTTGTTCAAGAACAAATGATCACAAATAATTACTTCATTTTATCCATTATCACACTTAATCCATTATAACTAGTGACGACAATGATTCCATTCAAATTGCTTTGAACACCCTAAATATAATGTAAAAGAGAAAAATCCATGACCACAACTACAACCCCCTCCCTTGCCTCATCCACCATCAGAGGCAATGAACTTGGAGTTATGACCATGATAACAACCTCTCCCTTGCGTCGTGTCCACCATCAGAGGCATTGAACTTGGAATTTAGAGTACTCATGTTTTCTTTGCTCTAATTAATCTTCAAGGAATCAAAACTTAAACAATATACCAATGAATCCATCAGGGAATAGATATATCACATGTGAAACTGAATAGGCTTTGCCAAAAGAGTGTGAAATAACACTTATCTCTATTTTATGAAATAACTCGAATGAGTGGAATGAATGGTCAGAAAAACTTATCAGGGAAAGGAAGATTTTTGATCCACCCTTATTTCTATTATTATTTTTTCTTCCTAGAAAGGAGGGAAGTGTTTAATTTTTTTTTTTAAATTATTTTAAATTAAAAAAATTAAAATTATTTGCTTATGTTTTAGTTTTTTTTAATACATGTTTAGTTTTAGTATTTTTTTATATAAAATACATATTTTGTTTTTATAAAAATGGATTTTAAACATTCCATTCGTGCTAAATTTGTGGTTGTATGATAGAAGTTTAACTTATATATAGAAAAGTAACTTAATACCATGTGTTGTGTCGTTGAGATGGGTATTATGCATCTCTTCCTGGGTAAGTTATAGAATGTGCTTGGGTTTTCCTAATGCAATAAAATTAATTCTACTCTTCATTATATCTTGAAATGTTCAACTTGCACCTAATAAAATAATAAAGTTAAAATAAGTTTTCCTTTGTCCTTTATAGATCTTTGTCCCCATTAATCTTGGTCTTAATAGATTAATTGTCTTATGGTGGCCATGAGTGGTCACTCCCATTAATTGCGTGATTTTTAGTTTCTTATTAGTGACATTTCTTAGGATTCATAACATGTATTTAATTTATGAAAATGTGTTATTGTCCATATTATTGTTAAATATTAATATTAAATATGTTGATTTTAAGCATGGTTCAGCAAAAAGTTCCCAAAATTTTTATAGACTGTATTTTATAATGTAATGATTCATCGCTTTATGAAATTGTTTTGGATATTTTTTTTAATGCTTCATTGATTCATGTAATTTTTATGGATGGTTTTTTTAGTATATTAACTTGTATGTGATAAAGTCAAAAGTCACCTCTTTTTGAGATTTTCATTGGTCAGTTTCTCTTAAGGCCATCAAGTTGACCATTCGGTTCTAGGTTAAGGAAATATAGAAGTCATGAAGTGGAATTGTGCAAGAACTTAAATATTGAGAGATGTATTTTTATTCACATTATACTTCCTTTCTATGTAAATTCTCCATGAAAATAGTCTTATGGAACATGAGGGTCCTCAATAGTAAAGGAAAACAAAGACTCCTAAAAGGAAAATGGTATGCAAAGCACCCATCAATATGTTGATATAAGAAACAAAAATATTAAGTGAGGTTCTACCATATATAATTAGGAAATGGGGGATGAATTGCAAAGTAGTAGTGGTTGATGCTTAGAGATACTTGGGTGGAATGGATATTATTTAGAATGATCAGGACATCAAGGTTACTAATATGTTTACCTCTTTTCGCATTATGACAATACAATCTTATTTAATTGACATCAAGGGCTACTACCATGTATCCAATTTCTATTAATCCAATATCACAAATGGAAAACGTCTATTTCTCAATTCTATTTCCATCACCAGTGATTTATACTCCCCATATCCATGGATTATTGGGAGTGACTTCAATATTATCAAATGTCTCAAGGAAAAGAAAGGATGAATCACAATGTTTAACAAGAGATTTTGTAAGCTATACCATCAAAGCCCTAAAGTAGTCTCCATAAGATTTCTCAAGCAATGATTATCCAACCCATGCATGTGGATCAATGAGATGTAATACATGTGTGTGTGATGACTAAATTAATACATTGTTCCTATAACTCCACAAACTTAAATATTTCACTCTATCACATAAATTGACCATAGTGTGACATAAGTAAACCAAGTGTATACATGAAATCCTTGGGCAAAAAACATTCCCTAGATCCTCAATTAGGTTCTTAAATGATGAACTGAAAATGCAAGAGGAAAAGAGGACTTCATGATTTAATCATCAAAAACATGTGATCAAGTGTGACTAGGAGTGTATATATTCATACGTTTTTAAAAGAGGGAGTGAATACATGAGTTACCATTCAATGGGCCTTATTTTTATTTATTTTTCTTTTTCTTATATATAGCACTTAGGGAATAAGGTTTTGATAAGTTTGGCACAACTCATAGATATAACATTTACATTAATTTTCACTTCAACCTTAAAGTTTAGACTTAGATAAATCATTATAGTGTATATTTAATGATTTTGGCTTTCACTTTTTTATTTTATTTCATCACAAATGACAAAAGGGGAAATATTTTTCCACAAATCTATGAATTCTTAATCATAAAGGCGTCACATGATGAAAACAAATTAATGATGTTATTCTCTGTGAAAATGATGGGAATTCTTGAGAAAATCTTATGCTTGTGGATGTATCCTCCTTGGTTTAGAGGGAGTGATGGCGGACACCATATTATCCATGTGTCATGGACTATGGCTAGGACTAGCAGTCGTAATCCTAGTAAAGACACCATTATGGAGAATGGTGGATTGGATAAACATATGGGACCAATATTATTTGAGAATTTGTACTTTGATTAGGAATAACCACCATAATTCAAGTACATTAATCCAAGATACTAATATTCATGAGAATAAACATTTTCTTGTGTCAAATATTATGATAGTGGATTAGGAAACGATCATGTGAGGACATACCTTTTGAACATCTTGGTGGGGTAACTCCCTAGAGAGGAAGTGGTGTCCAAATTTATTCCTCCCAACATTGTGCTATGATCTAATGGAGATATATAACTTGTTAGTCAAGGCCCTGATATTTTAACAATGTTGGATATGATGATGTAAATCATTGTTGATGCTTATCAATCCAGATCCCTTCTTATACAAATATTTCAACTTGAGAGTACTTTTTTGTCTCATTATGAGTAACTCCCTAGTTTAGAGGGAGTGTCATCATCTTCATTATCGTCATCATCACCACCATCATCATCATCATTACTGTCATCATTGAATTATCATCATAATCACCATTCATGTCATCAGCATCATCATTATAGACATTGTCGTCAATTGTTCATAATTAAAGGTGTCGTAAGAAATATCATCATCCCAAAAAATGTTATGAGTGCTCAAAAATGGTTTTTAGGACACATGATATATGCAAGAGAAATAACAACTTTATTTTTGAGATATGATCGATGATCATCATCATCACTGCCATTATTATCATAATTATAATTTTTTTCATCCCCATCATCATAATTAATGTAATTTCTATCATCATTGTTGTCATCTTTGTCATGAACATCATAATCATCATTCATGCCATTATTGTTGTTGATGACGACAAAGATGAAAATAATGATAATGATGACCAGATGATGATGACTTGGAAGACGATGCTAGAGATAATGATTGTGATTATGACCATGACAACATTTAAAAATTAGGAAGATTGGCCAAGGTCATTAGAATCATCATCATCGTTGTCATTGTAACCCCCATCGTCTTTATCATCATTTCCATTATCATAATAATCACAAATCATGTCATCATCATCATCATCATCATAATTATTGACATTTTTATCAGTTTTTCATAATTGTCAATGTCATAAGAAATATCATTAATGCAAAAAATATGATGAGTGTTGAAAAAGGGATGCAAAAGTGAACAAAAAAATCGGGAAAACAATAGACGTAAAATTGGATGAAGATTGGACACAACATAAGTAGATATGAAACAAGAAAAAAAATTAATGCAAAAATGGATTAAAAAGTAGATGCAATAGTTGATGCAAACTCAAACATAAAAAATGATGTAAACATGGATGAACAAGTTGAAGAAAACATGGGTGCAATAGTAGGCATAAAAAATAGCATGAATTGTGGTCAAAAAAATGTGGATACAAAAACGAACGCAAAAAATGACACAAACTTGGATGAAAAAAGGAGGAAAACTTGAATGCAAAAATGGATGTAAACATGGACCAAACATGGGTGCAATAGTGGAAACAAAATTGGACGCATCAGAAGTGGATGTAAAAGTAGATGAAAAATGGGATGCAAAAAACATAAACAATATCTGATGCAAACTTGGACACAAAAGATGATGCAAATGTGGATGCAAAAGTGGAAGAAAATGTGGGTTGCAATGATAGGCACAAGATATGGCACAAATTGTGGCACAACCAAAGTGGATGAAAAAGTGGATGTAATAACACACACAAAAAAAGATTGAAACTTAGATGAAAGACAATATGTAATAAGGAATGTAAAAGTGGATGCAGACATGGGTGCAACATGAGAAACAAAATTGGATGCAATGGAAGTAGATGCAAAAGAATATACAAAATGAGATGCAAAACCCAACACAAAAGTGGATGCAAAAATAGATGCAAAAGAGGACTCAAAGATGGATGCAAAATTGGAAGCAAATGTGGGTATAATAGTAAATACAAAACATGGCACAAATTGTGTCACAAAAAAAGTGGATGTAACGATAGACGCAAAAAAAGAAGCAAATGAAGATGCAAAATAAGATTCAGAAGTGGATGTAAACATGGGTGCAACAATGGATGCAAAAGTTGATGCAACAAAATTCGATGCCAAAGTAGAGGCAATATGAGACAAAAAACTTGATGCAAACCTTGACACAAAAGTGGATACAAAGAGGGATGCAAAAATATATGTAAAAGTAGATGAAAACCTAGATGTATATGAGGATGAAATTGTGGATGCAAATTTAGAAGGAAAAATGGGTGCAAAGGGAGGTGCCAAACAAGGTTCAAATTATGGCACAAGAAAATTGGATGCAATAGTGGACACAATAACAGATGAAAAAGAGGATGTAAATATGGATGCAAAACAAGATGTAAAAGAGGATGCAACAAAAGTAGATGCAAAACTAGACAGAAACCTCAATGCAAAACTTGGCACAAAAGGAATCCAAAAAATGATGCAAAAATGGATGGAAAAAATGATTTAAAAAACGATGCAAAAGAGGATGCAAGAGATGATGCAAAAGTTGATGCAAGTGTAGGTGAAAAAGGTGGATGCAATACAAGATGCAAAAGTCAATGAAACAAAATTAGGTGCCAAACTTGATGGAAAACATGGTGCAAAGGATGGCACAAAACTTTGCATAAAACCTGGTGTAAAATATGGTCTAAAATCTGGTGCAAAACCTATTAAAATACATGGTGCTAAACTTGGTGTAAGACTTGGTGCAAAACTTGGTGCAAAATTTGCATCAAGTTTTGCACCATATTTGATAAATGGACACAAATAGCACCAAAACTTATCTCTAGATGCAAGAAAGGAAGTAGAAAGGAATGTTAATCACTATGTCTTGTTGTAGTGTATATACCGCTATGGTAATAGGATGCAACCTCAGCGCAAATAATGAATCAACAGTAGTACATCAACCAACCTACAAATCCATGATTAGTAGTCTAATATATCTAACAGGTACCTGACCAAACATCATGCATGCAGTGGGAATAGTTGGAAGATTCCAATAAAATCAAAGGGAAGCACACCTTCAGGCAGTCAAAAGGATTTTCAAATATCTTCAAGGAACACAAAACTTTGGCTTATGGTATCCTAGAGATACAGATCTTACACTTCATGCATATACAAATGTGGACTGGGTAGGAAGCATGGATGACAAAAAAGGCACTAGTGGTGGTGCATTCTTTATGGGTTCCAGATTAGTGTCTTGGTTTAGCAAGAAACAAAGTTCAATTGCATTATCTACAACTGAAGCAGAAGATGTGGTTGTTGCATCTTGCTGCACAC
Source organism: Pinus taeda (assembly GCA_000404065.3). Lineage (NCBI taxonomy): Eukaryota > Viridiplantae > Streptophyta > Pinopsida > Pinales > Pinaceae > Pinus > Pinus taeda. Next base: position 127,359 of record APFE030175465.1, read on the forward strand.
AAATCCTTTGGATGATGCAAACGTTGCAAGATATTAAAATCACATGTACTCCACCCACCTCCATTCTATGTGATAATACAAGTGCAATCAATATTTCAAAGAATCTAGTCATGCATTACAAGACCAAGCACATACCTATCAAATATCATTTTCTCCAGGAACAAGTGCTTCAAAAAAAGGTCAAATTGGAGTATGTTCCCTCCAAGGAATAGGTTGTTGATATATTCACCAAACCATTGCCCAGAGAGACATTTGAATACCTCAAACAAAAGATGGGAGTACTTGATGCATCATCTTACCATCGACACTTATTTTCTTCAGAGAATAGTCGTTGTACGCAAGTTTCATGAAGCATATCTGCGTACATACGCCAGTTTCTATGGATACAGCCACATATATGTTGGTTTGAAGAATATCAGTGAGCTAGAATCAGGATGAAAAGAGTCTGATATGGGTCTAACACTGATCATCTAGCACAGGTTCAAGGGGATCATATACTTCCAATAATGCATTGTTGGCATTATCTTAGAAGATCTTGGTACAATTTCATAGTTGTTTTTGATTCAGGTAGAATAGGTGTAGAGGGAGATCATGGTTGCTAGTCTGGATGGTGATTGACAGATGTTTTAGATGATAGTTGTTGATTACTCTCATAGTCTTGTTTTAGATATTTTCTCTCTATGAAATATCTTTTATTATCAAGGTCATGTAACAACCTATTTTGTTTCCCCACTATGCTTGGGATGGATGATGTAATGTTCTATTTTTATCAAGTATAAAATTTAGGTATATCCCCACTTGGTTGGGTGGATGAGTCAATCTTGGTATATCCCCACTTGGTTGGGCGATGGATGTATGTATGAGTCTTTGGTGATAGGAAGGTCATTTATGATGTATAGAGTCATGTTATTCTTGTAGAACATCTTTTTGTAGACCTTGCTTATAGTCAGGGGGAGCATGAGGAGCACACTTCAGCATATCATAGAATTCAGCATGTACTCAGGGGGAGCATAACTTTTTGCCCTTGATGACAAAGGGGGAGAGTGACTTGGGGTTGCCATCAAGTCCAAAGGGGTAGATTGTTGGCATTATGACACAGGTTTAGCACAATGAGACAGGTGTTATCCTTGATGGAAACTCACTCAGATGATGGATCACAGTTATGGCTCACAGAATGAAAGAAAAAGAGATATACGAAGGTTCCCCTTGACCAAGCCATGCATACACGCGGGCTCACCCACCAAAAGGCATGTATGTGTATACACGCATTTTCATGCAAGGAAAAATGTGTACATGTTGGAAAACTTGGTTTTGATCTATGGTATTTGGTCCTTGGTATTTTGACCCATGGTATTGGTCCAAGGTATCTTGTCTAAAGTGTTGACCCCAGGTATTTGGTGCAAGGTATTGATTCTCAGTAGTTTTGGACCATGGTATTGAGTAAGGCCTAAGACTATAAAAGGAGGAGATTATTAGCCAAAGGCACTAAAGCATTGAATATCTAAGGAAGAGCAAGATCTAGAATAGTGGTTATTGGGTTATGGTGCATAGCTGGATCTGAATCAAGGAGGAACTTGAGCGCTTCAACAAGGATAAGTTCTATTGATGGGTCAAGATCTTAAGGCTTGAAGAGAAGTGTCTTTATGTGTTTTTGATATTTTGACTCATGTCGTAATCTGTAAGTATGATCATCTGGGTATAACTGATGTCTGAATAAGTTGTAAAGGTTAAATCATCTTTTAGAGATTTGTGCATAGGTTCAGGATAGAAAATCTGTCTATACATGCTGGTTCGACATTTCAAAATAGTGTTTATGAAGTTTTTCCTTCATATAATAGCTTATGAACGTAGGTTCAACTCATTGAAGTAGTGTATGTCTCATAAAATATGTTTTAGCTACTTCTATTTACTGTTGCAGTGTTCCGGGTTCTGGCTTGGGTTTTGGTTACTGTTGTTGTGTTCTGGTTACAACATTCAGAAAAGTGATTGTTTGATTTAGTTTTGGTTGGTGCAAAGGAGATTGGTTGATGCAAATATATTTGATGTTTGATTGATGTTATTGATGAATCCAGTCTGAAAATTTATGAAACGTGGTCCTTGGAAGAAAAGAGAAGATTGTAGCCTTTTGTAGGTCAGCACCTTCATACTAGTGAACACATCAGCTAGTAAAAGAGCTAGGGGGTTGTAGCTCCCTTCTAGGAGAAGCTGGAGAATGAGAGAAGGCTGTAACTTTCTATAGGTAGAAGCCTGCGTACTGGTATAAGGCTGCACCAATACAAAATTTGTAAGAAGAAGTTTCTTATGAAAGAAAGATAGAGATGATTGTAGCAGGTGGTTTTCACCCACATTAGGTTTCCACCTTATATCTTGTGTTCATGTGTGTGATTGCCTGTTTTGTTTACTACACCTAATTACTGGTTATATGGTTCTGATACATAGATTTAAGATCAGCTAACTAAATTATAAGTTTGCAAGGTATACACTAGTTGCTCTAAACACAGTTGTGTATACACGCAAGTTTCATTAATAGGAGTAGCATATATAAATCTATTTATGGAAATGAAATATTGTTAAATTTCTAGTACAGATTCACCCCCCCCCTCTCAGTATTATTTCCAACACATCTTTTGTGATTTGGTATTTGTTTTCATGATGGAAAAAGACTTCCTTTCTATCATACATATATGGACTCCCTAACACCATGCTACAGATATCCAATGGTATCACATCTAGTTCTACTTCATCCACTAGCTTAGAAGCGATTAGAAATTTTACTTTACACTACTTGGTTACAATTAGTTTTTTTTTATCATGTGTCCATCCAAGCAGGTAAGGTTTCAGATGTGGTTTTGTCTCTAAGCTAAGTTTATTTACCAAGGATTCTGTAATTAAGTTTGCTTGGGATCCAGTATCAAACAGAGTTTCTACTTTAGTATGATCTAAAACAACCTTGATATGAAACAGTTCAATTCTCTTTCGATCATTAGGAAGGGACTCATTTACAGAACTAGTGCCTTCATGCCATTCAGAATTAACATGAGGTGTAATAGTACCTTTTGTTCCCGCGGCTGTGATTAATGCTTCATCTCGGAAATCTGATCCAAGGTCTTGCTGCGCAATTGCCACTGTCTTCTGCTTCCCTTTTCCTCCATACTTCTTTGGACACTTTTCTGGGTGCTATTTCCAACAGTGATCATCATCATGGCCTTCCCTTTTGTAGTGATTCCAATACAACTTTTCTCCTTCTTTAGCTACTGCTATTTTCTTCTCCTTTCCTTTCCATTTCACTTTAGATTTTCCATTGGGAGGTTTGAACGATGGTTTTCTCGAATGATCATCTCTTTCATTTTTGCTCCTATTCTCAATATGAATCTGCCTTTACATTGGCTGAGTCAATAGTGGTTGGTTCAAACAATAATAAGGAATGCCTAATGTACCTATGCAATGAGCCAATATACTTAGTTACAACTTCAGGTTTATCAAGTGCAATACCCAAATTCAGTTCTTTCTTTCTAAACTCCTCTGTAAAACTTTGAACATCCTGACCTTTGCAATGTCTTAAATACTGCCAATTCATTAAAGCTTTTTGCTTGTATCCTAAGGGATAAAATTGTTCCTTTAACACAGAAATAAAATCTGGCCATGAGGAAAAGAGGTTACTCGCATTCTTACTACTCAACAATTTGCTCTCCCACCAAATGAGAGCAGTGCTGCACAGTCTTAGAGAGGCCAAATGAATCTTTTCCTCATCCTCCATGATCTGCTGAATCGTGCAGTAGACCTCAATATGTCTAATCCAATTATTAACCTTATGGGTGTTACTTTCACCATTAAACATGGGAAGATCAAATTTAACATCTAATTTAAAGAAAGGTTTCTTAGATGCATCCTTTGAATTTCTATGATTATGGTGGTGAGAGGAGGGATACCTTCACTCATGGAAGGAGAAGGAGGGGGTTCTTCTCCACCATTTCCATGTGTTGAACCTTGTTCTTCTGGGTTTGTTTCTTCTGTTTTCTCTAGCCTTAACACCAACTAACTGATATGCTTTGCCATTGAATAGAAGGTCTTGCATAAATTGCACTCCTCTTCAAGATGGGCTTCATCTTCTACCATGTTTCTCCTTCGATGTGCACGCCCCGTTTCGGGATCGAAAGGATCTAATTCCCATTTGCCTCTTCAGAGTCTGCCTCTTGTTAGCATACAAACATGCAATTTACATCTAAAAAGACTTGCTCTGATACCACTTGATCCAGGGATCTTTTGCTTATAGATGTATGAAAAGAATCACATGTGACAATTGCAGCTTAACACAGAAATTAATGTGCACACAAGGAAAGAAGAAGAAAAACACATAAAGCACGACAAAAAGACAACAAGACTTGATAATGGAGTTCGTCCAACTTGGAATACGTCTCCAAGCCCTGCTTGATCAATGGGTAGGCCTTCATATATTAAACGGCATGAAAAGAAGAGAATTACAATCACCAGTTACATAAATAGAAGCTTATACCTCCATTTTGGAAAATGGCTATGAAATGGAGACCGCAGATGGAGAAGTGGATAGCGCCACTATGTCCGTGGCATTGACAGGGGTTGAAAAAATATAAGATTTCTCCAATTCAGACAAAATGCACTATCGGACCTCTTGTAAGCTCTTCTGTGTCGAACTGCAAGCTGAAAATCCTCCCTCCCATACTTTTCCAATCATTGGGCTTTTATAATGTCGGATTTGTTACAAGTGCACTTAAATTAGGGTTGTTTGTTCGAAATAGAGGCCATTTTCATAGAAGGATCAGCGGGTGCAACAAACATTAAAAATAGGCCTTTTTGTTTCAAGCGATAATACATGGGGGAACATAAAAAAATTGAAAGCCCGGACTTCAAATTTCCTTAAATCGTGCTTATTTACCTATCAGATCCGCACTGACCACAAATCGCAATGGCCCTGGGGTCTTTCCGTTAACTGTGATGATTTTCGATATCACTGATATCGGTGTATCATATCAGCCCTATCACATCGCTGCTTGTAGGGGTCCTTGTCGATCCTTTGGGTTTCGCTGACCCGATCCGCTGACCTAAACACCCTGATATCGCCGATTGCTTGCCCCGACCCCGATTAATTAGAGATTGCTGATCGGGGGTTCCATTGTTCCTCCTTAATTCTGCCCCTTTGGACCCTCCAATTGTGATTTTTCCTTTTAAAAGGATTAAAGTGAATTTTTAGGGAAAAAGCCTCATTTTCCAAAGGAACAAGGTAACCTTCTTTCTACCAGAACTTCATCATCCCGACTTGAATTGCAGTGTCATTCACACCATTGGAATCAGGGCGATGAGAGCTTCGATCTGATGTCGTGATACTTTCTTTTCTACCACTTTTAATTTTGAATTTTCCATGCCACTGTCTGAAGATCCACCTAGATCAGTGTTACCTATCATTTAATGTAGATTCCTAGTGTTGGCAACCAGATCCACTATTCGAGGGATTTTGGAGGGGAAGGCTTCCTCCTTTCAAGGAGAATGATTCCTCATCATTATTTATAAGTGCCAATTAAAATTTTCCTCTAGGGGCATGTATTGTTTAGTCTTCTTGTGGTGAAAACTTGTATTTTTGCAGCTCCACTTTAATTTATAGCATGGATGTACTTGGATTGATTCAATTAATGAATTTTGGTGCCATTTTTAGCTTCTAAAGCTTGTTCTCCTTCATAGTACTTTAGGTATCATTAGGCTTTGTCATCCCATGAGACTTAGATCCTTTTGTACAATTTTTATTTCTTCTTTTCACTTCTTATTCACATGCATGTCTTATTCTTGTTTTTCATATTTCCGCATTTAGTACTGATGCTTCTTTTGTTGTAGGATTGGGTAATATGATAGAAGTGAGTTTTCTTCAAGTTATTTACAGATTCAAAATAAATTTTAATCCTTATAATAGCTTTTAAAGTTATATTCATCATTGAGCTACTTGGATTGGTTTACTAGTTCATAAATCTAGAATTTCTGGAAGTCCCTTGTAGCAAAAGGTAGTAATTTTCTACTACTTTTATAACATTTTAATGAGATTCTATCAAGTTTATACTATTTTTATTAAATCATAAAAATATTCAATTTAAAAACATATTTACCCCAATGCATTTTCACTTGATTAGGTTAGACATTTGATAGGATAACTAGATCACTAGTTCTTGAATTTTTTGTTTTTACAATAGTAATTTTCTGCTATTTTTGAGCACATGTTAACAAGGGTATTTTGAAGTTATTTGATTTGGAATGGAGCCCTAATACATCATAATTAATAACAAAAAAAAATTCATCCCATTTTCATTTTATTTACTTGGTCATTCGGTGAATTATCGCCTCTTATAGCAATTTTGTTTTGCCTGTAGCACTCTTGTAAAATGTGTTAACTTGACTAGATTTGCTCCAAAGTCTTGTTTTTTATCTCTTAGGATTGAATCATGAACCCTAGGATATAAATCCATGATTTAGGAAGAATAGAAACAAATTAGTACATTTCTTTTTATGGAGTGGATTAGGCCTATTTATCTGAATTCATGCTCCTAGGATTTCAATTACAAATTGTTGTTCTTGCGTAGGATTAATTTCTTGTCAAAATAGCATTTCCATTTCTACAATTAGTTTAGGCTTTCATTTCATGAAATTCACTCCATTAAATTAGATCAACAAAAGAAGAACACATTCTATGCTACACATAAGTTCGACACCTCTTAAGTTTGTACGAACCCTAGGTTGATAATTTAAGTTGGTAGTCTTGGAGTAGCATCATTCTTGGGGCAATACTAGGGCTCGTCAAATGGATAATGGAAAATTTTACAAAATTGTTGAGTAAATTTCAACTCCTAAATGGTGTAAATGTTAATTCATGTTTCAACTCCTTTTTAATTGAATATCGTGAATTGGCCATAATGTTAATTAACTATTAGCTCAACGACAACGAATCTTGTCTTTCCTATGTGTTTTGAAGGGTGAATGGATGGATTCTTATATGTTATATGAAGCTTGTTTATGCTAATCTCTAGTCTAGAAAGGAATTTGAATTTCTCAGTTGACATGTGTTGGTAGATGGCTTGAATCGATTGAGTTTGAAAGAAATTTCTAAAATCCATGTTTGAATAAACATATATTTAAATATAATATGAAATAAGGTTTGAATATTTAGGACCCTAAAGATACCATTGGAATTAAGCTCAAGAAAGAAAATTATGGCTAAGTTTATAAGCCATTTAATTTATTATTTAATGCATTTACGCCTATGTAGACATAAGCTTAGATGAAATAAACATTATGTCCATATACATACATAGGCATGTATAAGAATAATAAAAAAGTGTATATATATCGGCGAAGGGTTGTGGTTGAGCTTTGTTATGCATAGGAGGGGAACATTATTGAACGTTTTGAAATGACCTAGTTATATATATATATATATATATAATATATATTATAGAGAGAGAGAGAAGAGAGAGAGAAGGAGAGAATGTGACATGGGCTAGAGTTAATCCATAGCTCCATATGATTAGATGTTAAATTCAAGAGCCAAGGGTGGAGGCCTAACTATTGATGAGCATAAGTACATATTATTTTCCATGTTTCATCATTAAACATTGTGTGCATTCTTTAATGATTTTGGGTGATTATCATGGTGCAATGCCTAATGGAATTCATGGCCTCGATGCACTGTAAATTACTGTGAAGTCCTAAAGTTCATGTTTCCTTATGTAGAAGAATTGGAATGATTAACCTATGTAAAAACAAGAATAAATCCCAAAACAAATTCTAGGTAAACAACCAAATAGGTCGATAATCGAATATGCAATCTGCCAAGTGGGGGGTCAAGTTATTTGGCTAGATTGAACAGGTCAGTACTAGAATTAAATCGTACCTATCAATTGGTCGGGTGGGATCTACTAGTCAAGGTTAGATCAATTGTGCTTAGGAGTAGGTTGGGTCACCCATTATTAAGTTGGTGAAGTCAGGGTCTTGAGTATCGCCAATGTAACTCCTTATGTTTTGGTAAAAAGGGGGGCTAAAACTGATTATACACAAGTATCCATAGTCCATATGGACCCATCCATGATGAAAAGTAACCATGTAGGAATCACACAAGATGCCATGTTGGTGACATCTATCGGTCACTACTGATATGGAAAGTTTAATGGGCCTAACTTTAAATGCTCTTAATTTTGAATCTTGGGATTGTATTGAGGAAAATTTTATATTTCCCGAAAGATCTCGATGAGATGAAAGTAATGGCGCTATTGGTTTTTTGTTCTATAAAGGTTGAAAACCAATGAAAATTCTAGACCCCATCTGCATAATTGTACCTTGGGGATTAGATGAACATAGTAACCACCTCTTCTCATCCTTTGTATGGTCTATGGGTGGTAAAAGGGGTATGTTACAAGGGATTTGTTGTAGAAAAAATTTTAGGGGTAATATTTCACTAATTGGCTATTTTTTGGACATCTTTTGGAAAAGATATTTTCCTATTTGGATAAAATTTTTCTTATTTTTCACATATATATGATTAAATGGATGATATGCACCAAACATTTACCAATTTTAATAGAAAATTACTTATTTTTATTGACTATTCATCGAATTTCTATATGTATGATTTTTCAAACCAAAATAGTCACCTATTGTGCTATAAATAGGCTGAATATTTTAATCCTTAAAAAAACACCTTGATTTGTGGATTTCTCCATTATGGATTTCCACGTAAAAGCTTGTGTCTCCTTGTGTTTATGTGTTGGCTTCTAGATGTATTTTTGATGTGATGATAACTTTATGTTGCATTGTTATATTTATTTATATGTTGGAAATGGTTATTATTCATTTTTATATTATTGTTCATTGATGAAAAGTTGTGAAATCGCAAAGTTGTATTGCGCCCCCTCTTAGTATGACCTTTGGTCTAACATATACATACATACATATAAATACAATTGAGATATTTACTTATATCTATTTTATTCTAGATCCAATTTTTATTTGTTTTAAAATTTTAGTGCAAGTATATTTTGTTATTTGTTATTTTAATATTATGTTAAGTAAGTACTTGACAACATATCCCTCATATTGAATTGTGTAAAATTCCTCTTGGCTAAATATTTAAAAAAACAAATATGGTGATTGTTATGGCCCCCTTGTTCTCCCTTTTAACATGGAATTTGTTTCCATGAAGACCTTTTGTAAATAAAATTGAAATCAATAGTTGTGAACTCATTAACAACAAAGAAATCTCGTACACGGGGCGTTGGATAGATGGTGATTGAGTGCATTGTTAAGGAACTCCTAGATGTTAATTCTTTGGTTTAATTCCATGCCCTATTTGCGTGTTATTCTTGGACATGACCATGATGTAGCCTCAACAACCGAACTTACAAAAAAAAAAACAAGTAGGGAATCCCTTTAATACGTTTGAATGAATATCATTTTTGACCTTCATGCTTGCATTGCCATGTAGAACTACAATCTAGTAGCATGGAAATGTCATATTTTAGAGGTAGGATATATCCATCACTAAGAAAATGGAGATCTATGATGATATGCAATAGTTGGTTCTTTTGAAAGTATGAATCCAAAATTGTTTGGTTAAATAGAATACTATCATTTCAACTTTGACTTGAAGGAAGGTTAGGGTATCATGTTTCATAGTGTTTCATATTTTTGATCCAAAACAAATTTAAATAAATTGATGGATAGTTATGGCATTTAATATACAAGATAATTCAACAAAATTGAGGGTTGAAAACAAGACAAATTACCAATTCAATCCTTAAGAAATTATATTTAAGGTTAATAAGAAAAACTAGATTATGATAAAAAAATGTTGGGGGAATGGGAAATAATGTTATAATGATGCTTAACCTTCAGTATACCCTAGTGCTACTTATAGTTCACTTACAAAGGATCTTTTGGAAAAGTGGAAGAGACAGAAAGGGAAGATTTAGGGTATGAAAATGGATAAATGGCACATAGAGACTTGGGATTGTATTGTTACCTTACAATTTGAAATAAAGGACAAACATTGTTATTTAAAACTCATTTTATTGTTTGGGATTCTAAGATAAAATATTTCTTAAACTATGGATGTGATTTTCTTCTTGTGTGATGAAGTTTCATTTTATGTTGTATTTTAATAATTTTATAGGGATATATGGGCTATTTGATGATAATTCTACTCAAAATAAATTTTGTCCATTATCTAGATAAACATAACAACCTAAGAGATTTAGCATGTCCTTTCTATTATCCAAATCAAATAAATGGCTAAAATAATATAGTCGTCGTATACTTTTAGATGATTTAGTATTGTCAATGCATTTCATTTGTATGCACCATAGAAATTTTCCCTCTTAAATTTCAATTAATATTATATTTTAATAGTTTTATATAGAAATCTAGGCAAATTGATGATAATTATAATTAAAACTAAAATAAAATTAGGTCCATTATCTTGCTAAACCTAACAAACCAAGAGATTCAACATGTCCATTCTATTATCCAAATCAAATCAATGACTATAATGAATGTAATTCTATTTTACCAACATGATATTTTAATAATATGCCTTTGGGAATTTTATCTCTTTCCATTGCTAGCGATCATTATTTGTTCCTAAATAAATACGATAGATTAAATATATATATCTATATATATATAATATATATATATATATATATATATTAATAAATAATAATATGTATATATTATATAATACATATATATCATATATATAATATATATATGTATAATACATTATATATATATATATTATATATATATATATATAATAGAGAGTATATATTTGAAAAATAACCTTCTCCCTTGTTAAAAACTAAATAGAAAAACTTATGGACATATAATTGTGCAATAGACAAGACATGTTTAACTTATTGTTATGTTTGTGGTGTTGAATTCCTTCATTGAATTAATTTGATTTCTTTTTTCCTAATTGCATGTGAATGGAAATAGAACAACCTATGTAAATGTATTTATATTTGATTATTTAATTTTGAAGTGTAATTAACAATATTCACTAAGGCATTTTCGTTCCTACAAAGTTTAGGTGATTTAGCTGGCTAGATATTGTAAGGATATTGTGACACATAGGAAATAGTTAAGTATAACTTGGTCTAGTGTATAGTTAGGTAATGTGTGTTTCTCTGCTATGTACTTTTGTAACTTACAATCTGACAGTCACGATATATAGTGATCTGACGATTCATTCTCTCCTCGGTATTACCGATACTTCATCTGTGGCTTAACACTCGATGGATCCATGACCTCTATTTAGAGAGCATGGAGGGTCATTTGTAGGGTAACCGTTCATGAGAGAAGCTTATGTAAATTTTCATTCTTTTATTAATAAATTTCATAAAGTGGTGGCGTTGGCTTAGGCCGTGGATTGTTTCCCACTTAGAGGGTTTTAACCACGTGAACAATATTGGTGTATTGATCTGTGATCTATTTGTGAGCGATGTCCTTTGGTGTTCTATCTAAGGAACTTACCTTGTAAATTCCTACATGGTATCAGAGCTATTTGAGGGCTGCATCCATTGGTGATCCAAATCTAAAGCCAGTAGAACTGCATGCAACTATTATTTCCTAGATCTACTGTTTCTAACTACTTTTGGGCTGAGAGGATTATTCTATTGTGTTAGGAGCATATGTTCCAATGAGGAACCCCTTTTATTTCACGCGAAAAGGTTTCTGGTAGCACTAGCTACGTCATTTTTAAGATCTGCAGGTAAATAGTGTTTATTTGCAGTTTGTAGTTATTTTCTCTCTATTTATTTTGGTTTATTTAGCTCTTTGTTTTTTTAATTACCGGATCTATACCTTTCATTTCTGCATATGCTCTTTGCCCTGTGACTCTGTGTAATCTGGGCAAATCAGAAACAGAAAGGAAAGATTTTTCTCATGCGTATGCTCGTTTCTGCTGTGCCTTAGTGTGATCTCGGAAAATCAGAAACATTGAGAAAAATATATAGTTTCTAGCTAAATCTAACATCAAGTCATAAGGTTTGTTTTTTTTTGTATGTCCATGTTGGGTGTTGTTTTTTATTTTTTGTAGGAAAAAAAAGAGCCTTTTCAAATAAGCACGCACCTCAAAGCTCAGTGACTAAAAAAAAAGACCCCCCCTTCCTATTTTCCAAAAATTACTAACCTTTTAATCTAGCTCACTTGGTCCAAAGCTAATTTATGAGAATAGAGGTCTTGAGTTCAAGTCTTTCTTGGTCCAAAGCTACTTTATTAGATTAAGTTTGGAAAGGGGGTGGATTTTTTTTTAAATATAACATTATCATTTATTTCCGCACATTCCTGCACTTCATCGGCATCTTCAACAACTTTTCTTCAAAAAGCCATAACTTCTTCATCCGGAAACCGTTTTTTTTAATCAACCTATTTTTTCGAGATATTTCCATTAGAACACTTATTTTCAATATATACAGCTTCAACTTCTATTAAAATGTAAATTCCATGCCAATTTATTCCTGACAACACCGACTACTTCCAATGGTCGTCCTACATTATGGATTTACTTAGAAGTAAAGGTCTTTAGAGAATAGCCTCAGGCCAAGAAACCAAACTGAAATATGAAGATAAGGCATCCAAATGGGAAAATAGGCAAGATCAAGCATGTGAGTTGATAGGGATGTCTATTTCTCTAGACCTTAGATTCCATATCGCAGAACTTGGTACTTTTGATGAAGCAATGAAACAAAAATGAGTTGCTTACATTGGACCCCAATAATTTTTCTTCAATTGAAGATTTTCTATTCAAGTTCAGTACCCTTAGACTTCTCTTGGAAGGTGTTAAGGTTAAGAAAGAAGATGGTAACCTTATCTATTCCATTCATACTAAGTTATGACTAGCCTACTTTGTGTTAATTTCCACCTTCCATTCTACAAGAGAAGCCTTCATTTCTCAAGGACAAGACTTCAAGTCCCCTTCCTTTGATTCCTTTTATGATTCTTTAATAAGGGAACAAGAAAAAATCTTACACCTTAGTCTTCTTAATCTTGGAAACTCTTCTAAGAAAGCCTTAGCAGCCCAACAAAAACCAAATTCAAAGAATCCTAAGAAGCCATATTCTAAAAGGAATGGTCCTAAACCAAACAAGGGTTCTAAGCAATTCCAATCTCAAAATGAAAAATCATTTCAACAAAATGATAAGGCACATAAAAACAAAGGGAAGAAGACTGATAGACATTGCCACTTTTGTAATCGAGATGGCCACTTAGAATCCAAATGCTTTAAGAAGATGGAAGCCTTGGAAGCAGTACTGAAGAAGTATAACATCCATTTGGAGCACTCTTCAACTTCAACTTCATCTCAAGAATAGCACTTTCTGCATGTGGTTGTCAATCATCTCGGTCTAGCTATGCACTAAATGTATCTTCTTCTTCTCATTCTCATGAGTGGGTCATTGATACTGGAGCTTCTTATCACATGGCCAAAAACAAAGTCATGCTTTCTTCTTTAAATGATTGTTAACACCAAATATATATATGTTGTTGATGATAGATCTCTTAGTGTTGTAGGGATTGGAACTGTTCATATAGACAATGGTCAATTTAATGATGTATTATGTGTTCCAACATTATCCTACAACCTTCTATTTGTATATTAGATAACTCATTCAGGTGAAGGTAAAATCGTTGAATTTTACCTCACGATGTTGTAATTAAGGACGTAAGATATCTTAGATATATTTTAGCTATTGGCATTGCTGATGATTCCACAAGGTTGTATAAATTTAACAACATTGGGTCATCAAAAATTCCCTCAGTATTTTTTGCTCATAACGATGAAGTGAGCAAACTTTGGCATGAGCGATTTGGTCACTTAAACTATTGCTCCCTTCAAAATCTATGTAAATAAAATAGGTGACAAGTTTTCGAATGGTATCTTGTAGAGATGGTGTTTGTTCTGGATGTGTACTCGGAAAACATCATCAAGATAGTTTTGAGAAACATGCCTATTGGCATGCCTCAGCCCCTTTATAGCTTGTGCATGGTGATTTATGTGCTCCACTTCCAGTTGTTTCATTCTCTAACTACAAGTATTTCTTAACTTTCATTGATGATTTCTCTAGATGCACTTGGGTATACTTCTTAAAACTCAAGAGTGAAGTATTTAACATGTTCTTGGCCTTTAAGGCCTTTGTTGAAAAACAATCTAGACATCAAATTCTTAAGCTAAGATCTGATCATGGCGGAGAATATGTTTACAACAAATACATCAAATTTTGCACTGAGAATGGAATTCAAATGCAACATATTGTTCCATATACTCCACAGCAAAATGGTGTAGCTGAAAGGAATAATCACACCTTAAAGGAAATGGCTAATTGTATGCTTCAATCTAAAAGACTTAGTCTTAATTTTTGGCAGAAGCAATTAACTGTACAAATTACATAATAAATCGTACTCCTACTAAGGTTTTAAAGAATATTACTCTAGAAGAAGCATGGAGCTCAATTAAGCCAAAAGTAAGTCACTTTCATGTTTTTGGAAATGAAGCATGGGCCCATATTCCAGACGAGAAACATAAAGCTTTAGAACCTAAAAGTGAAAAATGTTTTTTTGTTGGTTATTCTGAAGATGTCAAAGGATATAGAGTTATTCCACTTAAGTCCAAAAATGTTGTCATTAGAAGAGATGTAAAGTTTGCTGAAAATATATCGGCCTACGAGCCTAGTTCAGTGGATGTGCCACCTCTCTCTATCTCTTCTACTTTTGAAAATATTTCTTCTTCAAAATGATGAAAGCAAGGATGACGATCCTCCCCCACCGTCTTAGGATCCTCCTTCAGCTACTCGACTTCCAAAATGGGTTGTGCTACTTGGGATGCAGCAGATGCTCTTGTTGGTGATCCTACAGATCAGCGATGTACATGTTCTTAGTTCGATAGAGCCTCTTCTTTACTTGTCTCAAGCTTTAGCAAATTATGATCTTAACACCTTTGCAGAAGCTTCAGGCCATCTAGATTGGGACATAGCTATGAATGAAGAATATCATTCATTATTGGCAAACGATACATGGGATCTTGTTCCTCTACCAAAGGGACGAAAACTTTTTAAATGCAAATGGGTTTACAAAACCAAGTATGGACCAGATGGAAAAGTTGATAAATATAAAGCTCATCTTGTTGCTAAGGGTTTTTCACAAATTGAAGGCATTGACTATACTAAAACCTTCCCCCCTGTTGCCAAAATGAACTCTATCCACCTTGTTCTTTCACTTGCTACCTCTTTGAAATGGGAAGTCAATCAGATGGATGTTAAATCTTCCTTCTTGCATGGGGACTTGCATGAAGAAATATATATGGAACAACCTACTGGCTTTATACAAACAGACTCTAGCCTTGTATTTTAGCTTAAGAAATCGCTTTATGGTGTCAGGCAAGCTCCTCAGGCTTGGTATGCTAAAATGGATAGCTTTCTTTTAGAAACTAGTGTTTCTAGGTGTCATTCTGACAATACTGTCTATACTAAGGAAGTGGGAAAGTCTCTTATCATTCTTGTTCTTTATGTTGATGATCTTATCCTCACTGATAGTGACCCAAACCTTATAAACCATGTGAAGTCTAGCCTTAAAAAGAAGTTTGAAATAACAGATTTAGGACACTTGCATTATTTTCTTGGTCTTCAAGTCTTGAAATCGAAGGAAGGTATTTCCATTTCCCTGTCCAAGTATGCATGTGATATTCTACGCCATTTTCACATGGAAGAATGTAAGCCATCCCTTTCTCCCTTTCAATCTGGAGCCAAAATTTCAGTCACTTGTACTTCCACTAAAGTTGATGCTACCATAAACCGTCAAATTGTAAGAAAACTTTCATATCTGACCCATACTCATCTTGACCTTTCCTTTGTTGTTGGTCTTATTTCTCAGTTTATGAAAACTCACATGAAATTCATTAGAAAGTAACTAAAAGAATACTTCATTATGTTCGAGGTACAG
>APFE030175465.1:143664-170457 GCA_000404065.3 Pinus taeda
ATCCCAAGTTGTTCTTAAGGGGGGATGTTAGGATATTCCAACACATAGGAAATAGTTAAGTATAACTTGGTCTAGTGTAGAGTTAGGTAAAGTGGGTTTCTTTACTATGTACTTTTGTAACTTACAATCTAACAGTCACGATATGTAGTGATCTGACGGTTCATTCTCTCCTTGGTATTACCGACACTTGATCCATGGCTTAGCACCCGATTGGTCCATGATCTCTATTTAAAGAGCATGGAGGGTCATTTGAAGGGTAACTATTCATGAGAGAAGATTATGTAAATTTTCATTATTTTATTAATAAATTGCCTAAAGTGGCCGTGTTGGCTCAGGCCATGGACTGTTTCCCTCTTAGAGGGTTTTAACCATGTGAACAATACTAGTGTATTGATCTATGATCTGTTTGTGAGCAGTGTCCTTTGGTGTTCTGTCTGAGGAACTTACCCTGTAAATTCCTACAGATATTGTAAACTAGAGGCCTATGTAACATAATTTTGATTTTATATTTCCACATTGTGTGATATCCGAGGCCTAATCTCAATTGGAAAATTTAGATTGATTGCATTGAAGGATATTGTTTATTTGAAAAACATGCATAGTTATCTATTCTTTGAACAAAAAAAATTAGAGTGTTCGGTTAAACATTATGTATGAATAATATTGATGTATTAGGAACACACAATCTAGAACAAACCAATGTTCTCATGTACTTTCTTTCACGGTGATCATACAAATATGATTGTTAAAAAGAATTAAAACAAGGTCTATAGGAATGCACACACACATATGCATTTTCAGCTTCTCAAAATGGCTTATGAAGTCATGATTATATAACATTGCTGCTACTTGAACCACCACATAGACGTGTTGTAATGTACCTAACTCCAATGCAAGGCATGTCATTAAAAAATTTCCACTTTGATAGCAACTGTAGATGTACTCAAACCATATATAGGTACGTCAAGGACTCACATTCTTGATTTAATTTTTGAAAAATATGACATGGTTACATGAATCAAGAAACACATAATTGAAATAAACTCATGGAAACCATAAAATGATCATATGCATTAAACAACAAGGTTTATAAATATCACACGTTGCATAGAAGTACTAGATATCCATGGCATTAGTAAATAAGAAGGAATAGGGTAAACACAACATTAACAAAGAAAAAATATGTTTATTCAACATTCATATCAATTATTGGCTATAGGCCTCATACCTTCCACTAAACCAAAAAGTTTAATGCTCCTAATCCCTCAATATTAGGTCATTTTTGTGATGCATTATCTATGAGTGTGCATGAAAGGAGGAGCCTCTTATTAATGAGTTTAAGGACTTACATTTTGGGTAAATGCATTATTTTATAAAATACCAATGTTTACCCTGACTTAATTTATAGTTTCTTCATGTAAATTTCTATGAATATTTTTGTAGATATATATGAACGATGTTACTAATGCTTTCATTAGAAGATTCAATTTGTGTATTATGATCTAGAAAGCATCTACTAGGCCAATCCAGGATCAACCTTCAGAAAAGGGTATGTAGTCAATCTCCTTTCTCTTTATTAAGAAAAAATTATGTATGTATGTGATTATGATAAGAAAAGTACATAGTTAATGTCTATGATAGGCCAGTGGTCAAATTTATGGAAATACTCTCTAGAAATAGAGTGAAAATCTAGGAGAATGGAATTGGTGACTCCACTTGGGTACTTTTTAGATAGGAGAACTATATAATTTTTTATACATATTGTTTCTTTCGGAGTGGGAAATTTAGGGGAATAATCTCACAACGATGCTTTTACCAATGGGTCCTAGTTTAGCAAGCCGAGTCTTAAAACCTTCTAGAACTCCAATGAATTTATTGAATTATTTTGGGGCACAAAAATTCTCACTGGTTTCATAGACCCTAGTGTTGTTATAGGCTCATATTCCTTTCAAATGTCACAAGAAACAACTCAAGAAAATTATGTATAAAAGTTATTACATTTGGAAGTTGACCTTCTTATTTTTTCCACCATGATTTGAGAGGATTGCATGTCATCCCCCATTACCCATGAAAAAGGGGCTAGCCGTGCCACCATGATGAATAATAATCAATAATATTTGAGTTGCAACTCATATTTAGGGTTCAATGACTCAAATGTAACCCGTAGTTCAATATTAGTCTATGTTATAGCCAACCCACTAGGAGGAAAATGGGTTACATTCTATTTGAGTGCATTTTATTCAATTGCAGGGTAGAGTAGTAGAGAGTGGATAGAGATATGGAAGAATAGAGAGGGTTTGTGTTATGTAGCATTGCATGGGCCATATGCCTCATTTCTTTGTATATGCGCCATTTCTATTTAGAGAAAGAGAGGCAAGAGAAACCTCACCTTATAGTTAGGATTTCTCCTAAATGGGTTCCCCAAGCCATCTATTGTGTTCTTATGGTTTTGTCAGTGTTTTTTATATTTATTATAAATTTTCCACATTTATATCATGCATGCATAATACGGAAACAATGATCTAATAAATTACAAAAAATATAAGAGAAAATTAGCCCTACTAATATAGATTTTTGAATTTTCAGTATATTTTTTGTTACATCTTTTATGGAAAATTATCGAGTGGATATCCATGAAATTTTATGGATCAAGTGAGAATATTCATAAATTTGGATATTAAGTGTTTTCATGTATCCCTTTAGTGAACTTACAATTATTGTTTCATTTCTATTGCTTAGGTTTATACTCCCTAAGAAAATTGAGAGGCCTTGAAAAATGGAGCTTGATATAATACATCTACCTCATGGAAAAACCTAAAATATAACCTAAGTTATTCCTCCAATCCTAGTGCGCTAACAAATATCTTTGAAAGACTCCTATTGCACTAATTAGATATGTTTAATGATTTAATTGTTCAACTATAGATTTTTGATGTGGCTAAGGTTTATGGAGTGAGTCGATAAGTTTTAAACATGTTAGAATAGTTGGCATTAAAGGACTAACATAGACTACTTTTAGTGTTTTCAAATGAAGTAAATACAATACCTAAAACTCAATTTGTCATGTATTCTCAAGTAATATCAAGGTGGTTCAAATTGAGTTATAGCAAAGAGGAAGGTGTTAGGAGTTGGTTTGTATTCTAAATATAATCCTAAGGGGAACTCAAGATAACATTCATAATGACCTACATTACTAACTCTATAAATGTATTTCATCTTGTGCATGGTTAGATTTTTATGAAAAAATATCGAGGAGTCCCTAAGTAAGATGATAATATTTTTTAAGGGTTAATAAATGAAGAGGTAAAACCAATTTAAACCCTTAGGCTACTTTATAACCATAATTTATAATCAATCTAACAAATTAGGGCCTAAATCCATTCCGTTTGTGGCAGCTTATAAGACATCTAAACAATTGGAAAAACTAGAGGTATTTTTGCAAGAGCTAACAATTTTTTGGAGTAAAAATATGATATACTAAGTTGGAGTGACTTTGTGGAATTATCAAACATTTGAGATGATCAAGGCCCATACACCAGTTGTATAGATTCATGATGGTATAGAGGAGGAAATTTTGTATGTCCTTAGTGTGTCATTTAGGAATAATGTAGCATTTTTAGCCCAATATTCCCATAAGGGAACAAGGACTAAGTGAAAAATATTCATACAATTCATAAGGTGCTATAAACATAGTCGACAGTACAAGGAATAGAGGAAGGAAGTTACAAATATAGTTAAAACACTTGCAGGTGTTGGTGTAGGTGGTAAAAACTCATTGCATGAACTCCATACTTCTAGGTCATGTTCCACTAATATAGGTACTCTTAATAAAATGTATTAAAAGGTTTTATTTTTCAAGTTGGTGAATAACTCTACCCATTAATTGGAATTTCCACATATCATTGGTATCAATGAAATTTCCATCTAGCCTTGGGTTTAGCTCTTTTCTACTTATTTCTTTGGTTTATTTTACCAATATAGTTTTGGGTCTCGATATATGACATTCTCGTAAGGAAATTTAAGTTATAAGGGATTCACTATAGTTAGTACTAATGTGGATCCTCTAGCTTTATTTGTATTCATTGCATGAAATCTATGCTTTTCCATGGCCATCATTACTCTTCTGCGTTTGTTTATCATGTCAATTATGGAGGAGTTTCCTCAATGCCCGACTGTTATAAAATTGACATCCTTTAAATTGATCAAATCAAGGCCATTCTCCCATCGTGTAATCCAATCGATATACTTATTATGTCACTAATATTTGTATATGAATAAATCCAAATCATTTCACCATTAATATTCTACTCCATGTCAAGTACAACTTTGAGCATTTTCTATAATTTAGTTAAACCCTTGAATACAAGGATATATATTCTTTGCACCCACCTTTCTCACTAAATATCCATTTCTCTTTTTTCCTCAACATTGTTACACTCCATCTACATAGGATTATTTGTTGGAAACATTGAGACACATTGTAGGTGAATAATATTTCATAAATTAATACAAATTAATAGTTCCTATTTCATGGAAAATTCAATTATATATACATTATAGAGAAACACATAAACAAGTCATGAAAATTATACATAAGAACATAAATATTTTAGCTGGAAAATTGCAAAGGCAGAAAACCACCATTCTTATTCTTCTCTTTTAAAACCTATATTTACATCTCCTTGCTAGGACCAACAAGTGGGAAGCATTGACTCCCTTCTACTATTTTTCTTGCACTCAGTGCAAAAAGGAACCCACTCCCTCTCACTATTTCTCTAGCAGCCACTAGCATGAAGCACCCACTACCTTGCATTTTTTCACTGGCATGCAATAGTACGAAGCACCTACTCTCTTGAATCATTTTGTTGGAAATAATCATCTAGAGGCACTAACCCCATTAATCAATTTGGACCTCCCTTTCATCTACTTTCAAATTGGGTCCACTCCCTTTAGCACAACCTTCGAAGAAAAATTCCAATTTAACTCTTTATTATGTTAGTAAGATTCAACTCTATATCTCACTCTCACTTCAACAAAAATATTCATTAGTACATTAGATATTTTTCAATCTCTAGCTCAATAATCACTTAAAAAGACTTCATAAACATTTGACAACATACTAACATTGATCACAACATCATTAGGTGATTAAACTTAGTAGAAAACTCAAATCGTGAGTAGATTATTCTTGGTGAACAACACATCATCACCAACAAGTTCAACAACATATATTATTAGCAATATTCCATCATTGGCACACATATATCTCTATAACATAAGTTTTGCAACATTAGTATTTTAAGCCATACCATAATAAAAATAACATTCATACCCTAGGAATATCAATCCTAAGTAGTTAATATATTTCTTGTACTTATGAGAAACATATGATTGATTAATCTTCAATACCAAAATATCTGAATAAATCTTCAATCATCAAGCACCATCAACCCTAGCTTACAACTTAACAAGTTCAACAAACACAGATGAGGAGAGCTCAAAATACAAGCACCAAAAACCCTAAATGATCATTTAATACACTCTCTATGTAATAATAATAAGCCAATTCTAAAAGGCCTCATATCAATCGTATACATACTTTGTCATTTATACAATCAAACCCTAGCTTGCAGCTTAAAAAATTTACTTAGAATAGACTTTGTCGGCATACTAAGTGTCATTTAAAACTTTATAATAATTTCAAAATTCTCTCCAACCCTCAAGATATCAAAAATGAAATTCAGATCATCCTTAGTAGTATAAATACTTTGGAAAAAAAAATGTTTATCCTTGTGAAACACACATTAATAGATAGTCCTTTGTAGCAATTATGTTCATAATTCAGCTTTCATAAAAAAAAAAAACACTAGATCAGTAGTAGGCATGGATCACTACAACTAGCACTTATTGAAACACCATCATGCACATACTAAACCTTGTCATACTTTAGTCATATTACTACATCAAACCTCTTCTAATTTTTGACCCGATCACTTATCAACCTCTACAAAACAATATACTTGGAAGACTAAAGGATTTAATAAAACCATCTATGAAAAATTAATCTCCGTCAATCATCAACAACACATTCAATCATTCTAAAAATCTATTTGTTTTCTCATTAGCAATAATTCCGAACAACTGATAACTTATCTTGCAACAACCTTGAATGCACGCTAAACAACTAAATGCTCAACAAAAACTAGTCTTTATTGTAGACAATCTCACATCAATAGTTCAAAGATAACTGAAAAACAATATCTTTAATAATCATCGATATTATGACATATCCTAGTAGCCCTAGCTTACAAATCAACATCAACCATCATAGTCTTCTTTGTCATGTAGTTTTCACTTCCTCTCAATGTGAACTTGTGAGCTCAGAGCCTCACAGTCACTTATGCAACAAGCCTTCAACTATCTCAAGAAATCTATTTCCTATCATAGATAAAACTCTAGCAATTAGAGATATATTCATTCAATATTTTGTTACCAAGTTGGAATTACAGTATTTTAACCCTAAATACCCATAAAAATAATTCAATGACAACAATTTCCCTTTGCGTGAACTCACCATTTCATGGATAGTAAATATGTATAAGTAGCCTAGAAATGCATTAAATCTATATATGTAACTTCTTCAAAATAATTTAGTATTCTAGATAGAAGATAAATTAAATATATACCACACATGTATTCTATATCCTTGAACTCAAGAACCATCAACTCATTATAATATCAAGGAAAAATTCAATATTATAAACAACATAATCAAGTCAAATTTAATTACTCTACATGTCACTCCGATCTATCTGATTGACCAAATTTTGATTCAAGTTTGATTCAAAACAAATGCTACTTGATTCTGAGAGACCAATTGACCACTAACTTATTAATTTATTGCTCGCTATCATTACCCAATACAATCAATGTTTTACACTAAATAGGGGCTTCACAAGCTATAGACATGAGTGAGCTTACCAGATTATCACACTTTAAATTTTTATTTTTTTTTATTTTATAAAACCTTATTGTTTCTCCTTAATTTTTTCCTAGATGTATCATAGTTAATCATTGAAACATTGTCTACACTTGTGCTCAACAAAAAAGAGATACATTGCATCACACCATACACCACCATCAAATTAGTCGAATCATCTTTACATAGGGTCATAGATATCACTTAGATAATAAAAAAAAATCATATTTTGATAGGGATTTTTATCGCACCAGTATTATGATCATATTGCATTAGATGAAATCAAATTCATGGATTTCAATGGTTTCCAACATTCAAAACTAAGATCTATGCTTTAGTTTTTTAATAAACTAATACACTATTAATTTAGGGGAGCACATGATTTCTCATGCAACATGTAGCCATAGAAAATATGACTTAATTCATTGTGCCTTTATTTTGTCATTAAATGATTCATATTGCTTTAGGAGAAGAAAACTCATGGCATTCTCTTAGCACCAGATCACAATATTAATCTGAACACATGAATATTAGTTTGAAAGGATCAATCATTTAGATCATAGATTCGACACTATAATAGATAATATACTACAATGTTACTACCATTATGTAGAGATAATACAACTCAACCAAATTTGTAATATTGCCATGAATTATGTTTCAATTCGGAAGCATCCAACAACAAACCACTAAACATGATAGAGATCTAGGATCATATGGCATTCATGCTCACGATCGGTGTAAAAATTTTACACCTTAAATCTCATGCATAGAATATATATTCCTTGATTGAGAATTCAATGTAATTGATTATGACCTCGCAAGATTCATTATAATTTTACATATGACATTCCTTTCATATCTACACCAGAAAAAAAAAGAAGAGATATTCCATTTCATTGATCATTACTCTATGCAATTTCAAATCATACAACATGAACTACACCCCCTTTGATTGATCCATCATATTTAGTGTATGAATTCAATCCTAGATTGATTAATCCATACTAATCATGTCCTCAAGGAACTCAACGATCCAAATCACGTGTCGTTTAATTGATAACATTCAACAAATGAGTCACAAGGTTTCTCTTTTATCGATTACACACCTCGACTGAATCAATCCATCAAATCAAATCAATGGATATCAAAACCACAACCTTAATCATGTGAGATATGTGAAATGCATCAACAATATATCACACATTGTGCCATCAATACCATACTTGTTCTAGAACAAACATAAGCACTACTATGTTGATCGCATTGATGGATTTCTCAATTGATGCTAGAAGAGGAAATTTAGACAAATACCTTGGAGACCAAATAAAGTTGACAACCATAATACCATGCTAATTTACCATGAGAAAACTCGATTGTAATTGAGCTAAATGAAAACCAATGGAAGTAAAAAAAAACCACTTCTTGTCATCATTTTCAAGGGATCATAACTAACAGAATGTGTTAATTATGTAGTCTCACAAAAACTTCAAACACTTCAAACAACGTCTTGAAACACTTCAATATTACTAGTAATAGAAAATTTTCATCAACTATCAAATTACTCCATGATGTATGTTACTACATCAGCTCCATAGTCCATAATTTACATCAATGCCAGCACAATGCCAACAATCTCCCACTTTGGAATGTGTGGAAACCACTAGCTACTTCATCCCCTACTAAGACTAAACTTGTGGGAGATGTCCCTCTCTCCCTCTTTGAAATAAATGGAAAAGGGAATTCATATGGGAATATTCGATTGTAATCCCTATACACCTCCAAGGACCAAGATTTTTCTACAAAAACAAAGTCTCTTAAAATTTTCTATTACTTGTGGTTCCTCCACATGGTAACATATATTAGTAAGAAAAAAAGGTCCCTTTGAGACCTCGATGTTAGGATATAATAACGGCTATTGTTGAAAACACTTTCTCCCCCTAATCATGCGACAAACCTAAAAATGAATGTAAAAATAATTCCAAAATATGATATGTCTATCTCTTGATCCATTCTATTGTTGCGGGTGCTCCTCCTAAGCATAGGGGATAGTCTAAACTACTTGTTTAACTACATTCACTCTAAAATGATATCTTATCTTCTCCCATTTTGGTCATGCTCTATTCTTCATGGTTACTTTTGAATCTTTTTCTTATGGACTAGATTGAACATTTATACCTTTACCATTGTTATTTTTGAGCTTCATCTACAACAATTATGTACCATTGACCTCATGTACGTTAGGATATTGTATTATGCTCCCCCTAATATTTTACCAGTCTTTATTTTCTCTTTTTTTATACTGCTCCTTGTGAATATGTCAAGTAATAATGGAATGTAGTTGGGCCTTACTTACTTTATTCGTAATATGAAGAATATATTATCTTTATTCTCTTTCTTCCTTTGCTTCTCTTCAACACATATACCTTATCTAGAGTTCTTATTCCTTTTTCTATTAGCTTTTCAATATCTTCTTCTATAATTTTGCATCATCTTGAAGTGAATATAAATATGTGTCCTCTATTATCTATTTTACCCACACGTAGGATGTTGTGCTTTATCCCTTCAACCAATAGGACATTAGTAATATCTGCATTTTTAACATCAAGATTGGCTCTACCTTTTCCTATCACCTTGGCTTATGCATTATTTCCAAGAATAAAGTTGCCACCTTTAGTTTTCTTTAAAGAGATAAATATTTTCTTATCTTGAAAGATATTATGTGAACATCTTCTATCCATGTACCAGTGATCATCATCCCTTAGCACACAAAGTACGAGGCCATACTTCATTTGTTGATCTTCCTTTTCCTTCCATCATTTTGGTATATTGATTGTTGATAGGTTCATATTAATTTGTCCTTTTGTTAAATGGATCATATTTTCATTTTTTGTTCAACTGGTTGTTCTCTATAGGTTCTTTTTGTTCTTTGAAAGAACTCATTGACTTGCTCCTACACTCCTTTTGCACATGTCCAAAATTATTTCATCGATAACATCTTATGTGATCAAAGAACGACGAAAGATTTATTTATTCTAAAATCATTGTACCAATATGATTTCTTCCTCATATTCCTTTCATTTCCATATGATTTGTAGTCAATAGCCTTATGCCCAAGTCAATTACAGTAAAAATAATAATCATGAAAGAAACTTGTATACCTGAGAAGCAATATTCCTTGATTGCTTGCTTTAGAAATCATCCTCTAGTTCATGATCTGATTATAAGTTCTAAAAATATAGTTTTACATTTAGTTGTTATGAGGAAAAAGAAGTTATAGATACGGAACTTGATATCATCCATCAAAGGAGAAAATGAATTGTTGTTCTCCTTTAGAAGCTTGTATTTATGCCATAATCATCCCTAGGAGTAAACGATCTTCCTTGAAGAGTCACTCTTGTTGGTTATCAGATCTACTACTTGCTTATCACATTACTTTCATTATGTATCTTGTTGTTGTATGTTTCATTACAAAGGTTTTTAGATCCTTCCTTATTGTCTTCTCGTGTTCCTATACATGCCTTCGAGTTGGATTCTCCCTTAGTTGTTTCATGAAAGCCAAGACCCGATTTAATGGAGGGAGATATTTGAAAGTTGAACAAATAATCCAATATCTTGGAAATATCTTAAAATTTCAATTGTTTGTCCTTTCCTTCTATATCGCTTCTCAATGAGATATTGTCAACCTCTAAACTCTCATAGTGAACTTCTCTTTCCTTTAGCTTTCTTATCATTATTTCTTCAACTCTTCTTTCCTTTCCTAACAAGGTTTTCAACTTGATACTTCATTTCTTAATTTCATACTCTTTGTCATCAAATACATGGAGTAACTTCTTATATTAAATTTCCTATTCAGTTGTCCTTTCTAGATCAGTCTTTAGAGAAATGATTTCATCCTCAAGTCCCTCACAATGACTTTCATTTTCATTAAGTTGCCTATTCACTACTTCATTGGCTCTTTTAACTTCTTCTAGCTAGGATTACAGGACTATTATAGTACTCATTTATTTATTTAGATCTTGATCCATATTACCATTTACTTGCAACCTATTCTTGAGACTCTTAGTTGTTTCTAAGGAAAAGACAAGTTTCCTCCTGAAATCAAATTCATTTTATAACATTTCTTCTTCTAAATTTAAAACACCATTATATCTTCCTATAACATTATTAGATGCATGTACATACTCAACTTCTAATATAATACAATTTTATTCTTTAGATACATCAGATATTTCCTCATTCCTATGCTCTTGATCATTATCATGGTTTCCATAACAAGAAGAACCAAGAAGCTTACCTGGTAATTCGACTTCTTCTTCATATACATTATTATCACTATTATATACTTCATGGAGGGCTTTCAATAATTCCTATATATCCTTTACAATTTCATAATTCAAAATCCTCTAAAATTTAGAGTCATATAGACTACATAAAATTTCATTCATAGCCATAGAATTCCACCATAAATATTGAATCTATTAGGGGTTTTATCCATACATGATAGTTTTCATCACTGAGCAGAAGTGTGCCTTAATGATCCATATTTTATGAGATGACTTGTCCTATATCTGATTATTATTTTTTGACAATTTTTTATACTGCCAATACATCTAATATATTGTAACTTCTATAGTCACAATCCTTCTTAATTTTCTAGGTCTTAGTTTTTTGATTCATGTGCTTCTTCACCATAATTCCCCGGATATCTTTCCAACTGTTAAAATGATTTTTGAATAACATTCTTTGATACCAATTATTGGAAATATTGAGATCATGGGAGGTGAATTATTATTTCAATAATTATTACAAAATAATCTTTCTAGTTTCATTCAACATTCAATTATTATATGCATCATCAAGAATCACATAAACAAGTCATGAACATCATACATAAGAACAAAGAGATTCTAGGTGGAAACCAATAAAGGAGAAAACCACCATTCTTAAATATTTATTTACATCTGTTCACTGGAACCAGTTAGTAGGAAACATTGAAACCCTTATACCATTTTGTTGGCACCCACCAGTAATATGCGCCCACTCCCTTTCATTGTTTCACTGGCGCCCACCAACAAGAAGCATCTATGCCCTTCAATTAATTTGATAGAAACAACTAGCAAGAGGGATCAACCCCCTTAATCATTGTGGACCTCCATTTCATCCATTTTCAAAACAAAACCTACTCCCATGGGCACAACCTGCAACGACAACTATCAATTTACCTCTTTCTACTCATAGAAAAATTCAACTCTTTAGATCACACTCACTTCAAAAACAATATTCATTGTTATAGAA
Organism: Pinus taeda; assembly: GCA_000404065.3. Lineage (NCBI taxonomy): Eukaryota > Viridiplantae > Streptophyta > Pinopsida > Pinales > Pinaceae > Pinus > Pinus taeda. The sequence goes on from APFE030175465.1 coordinate 155,942, forward strand.
TGTAGTCATCAATATATATCTCAACAATCACATCAAAAGACTTCATAAACATTTAGCATCATAAAAACACCAATTATAACATTAGTAGGTGATTAAGCCCTAACAATAAATAGTTTAGCAAGAAATTCATACCTTCAACTCATTATTCTTGGTCAACAACACATCATCAATAACAATGTCAGCAAAATATATGTTATTATAAATATTCTATCACTGGGATGGATACCTCTCTATAACATAAGCTCTAAAATATTAATATTTAAATCCATGTCAGAATAGAAACAACATTCATACCTTGGCAATATCAATCCTGAGTAGTTCCTGTATTTCTCGGACTCATGAGAAACATATCATTGTCAAGCTTCAGTAAAAATAAAATATGAATACATCTTCGATCATCAAGCACCATCAACCCTATGTTACATATCAATAATCTCAACAAACACACATGAGGATAACTCAACAAACAAGCACCAAAAACCTTAGATGATCTTGAAATATGCTCTCTACGCATCATTAATAAACCAATTATGGAAGCTATCACATCAACCATATACATACTATGTCATTTAGACAATCAAACCCTAGCTTGCAACTTAAAAACTTTACATAAAATAGGACTTCTCATCATACTAAATGTCATTGTTGTAACAATTTCAACATTCTCTTCATCCCTTAAGATATCAACAATGCAATTAAAATCATCCTTAGTGGAAGTACTAATTTGAAAATAAATTGTTTACCATTGTGGCAACACATGTTAATATATAGTACTTTGTATCAATTATGTGCATCATTCAGTTTTCAAAGATAGCAGCACATTGGATAAGTAGCACTCATGGATCACTGCAACTAGCACTTATGAATGACACCTTCATGAATATATTTCTCCTTGACATACTTTAGTCATATTACTACATCAAACCTCTAGGAATCTTTTACCTTGTCACTTATCAACATTTGAACCATAATATCCTTGGTAGATTACAAGCATTAACAAAACCCTCCATGCAAGCACAATCTCACTCAACATCGACAACAGATTTTATGTTTTCAAAAATCCATTTATTCCATAATGAACAATAATTTTGAACATGTTTCGACTTATCTTGAAATATCCTTGACAAAACCTCGGATAACTGAAATCTTAGTAAGGTCTAGTATTTACAACAGATAATATGAAATCAATAGTTCAAATATAACTTAAAAAGTAGTATCTTCAATAATCATCAATAGCATGACATATCCTAGTAACCCTGTCTTACAAATATATAACTTTGACTTCCTCACAATGCAGACTTATGAGCTCAATGCATCATAGGCATTTACACAATAGGCCTTCCACTATCCGAAGATGTATCCTTGCTATCATGAAAACAAATCCAATAGTAGAAATGTATTCATTTAATATTTTCTCAACAAGTTGGAATCATAATATTTTAACATGAGATACCCAAGAAAATAAGTCCCTGACAATACTTTCCCTTTGTGTGAACTCAATATCTCATGGAAAATAAATATAAATAAGCATATTAACATCCATTGATTCTACATTAATAACTTCTTCAAACTACTTCAGTATTCTAGATAGAAGATTAGGTCAATATATCATACGAGTAGTCTTGAACTAGCAGCTCAACAATCATCAACCTATTACAACTCAAAGATAGATGCCTTGATCATCAACAATATAGTCAATTCAAATTTAGTTACTTTAAATGTCAATTTATTTTATCCAATTGACAAAATTTTGATTAGAAAAACATCAATTGTATCTGAGAAATAAATTTACCACTGAGTTATTAATTATTGCTTGATCTCATTAATCAATAAAATTATGGTTGTATATTGAATAGGGGCTTCACAACCTACATACATGAGTGGAATTACCATATTATCATACCTTGGATTTTCTTCCTCCAAATGATCTTTCATGATCATTTCTCCTTACGTTTTTTCCAGATGACTTGTGCTTGACAAGAAAGTGATACATTACATCGGAACATAGACCACCATAAAATCAATCGAATCATCATTACACAAGATCATTAATAAATTGCTTATTTTAATTATTTATTTGAATCTTATAATGTTCCATTTTATTTTATAATATTTATCTTTATAAGTGTTAAAAAATCATCATTGCATCTCTCCTATAAATATTTGATATGTTGATCTCGCTCTCTAACTTTGTCCCGATGATGCTACTCACTACGGTTTCGAAACACGTCAACTCTAATATATCAATGTGATTTTTTTGGAAGATGTTTGCCTAAATCATGAATCATAGGAGCCTACAATCTAAGATAATAGAAATAACTTACCTCTAAAACACAATAATATTTTGAAATGGATTTGTTTCTCCAATATGAAGACCATATTACATTAGATCAAATTAAATTCATGGATTTCAATGGTTTCCAACATTGAAAACTGAGATCTATGTTTTACTTGTTTAGTACACTCATACAACATCACTTTGGGGGAGCACTTTATTTCTTATGCACAATGTGTCCACAAAAAATATGATTTAATTCATTACACCTTCATTCTATCATTAAACACTTCATATTTCTTTAGGGATGGTTCAACTCATCACATTGTCTTAGGACTAGATCATAATCTTAAACATAACATAAGAAAATTAGCACGAAATGATCAATCCTTCAAATCAGAGATTCAACACCATAGAAGAGAATATACTGCAATGAAACCACCATCATGTAGAGAGAATATAAATTAACCAAATCTATACTATTATCTTAAATTGTTTTTTGATCTAGAAGCATCTAGAGATAAAACACCAAAAGGGACAGAGATATGCGGTCACATCGCATTCATGCTCTCAAAATGTGTAAAAAATTTTCACCTTCAATCTCATGCACATCACACATATTCCTTGATTGTGCATCCAATGGAGTTAATTATGACTTGGCTAGACTCATGATAACCAAACATATGACTTTGCTTCCATGGCTACACTAGAACAGAAAAGAAAAAAAAAATAAATAAATAAATAAATCCATTACGTTTATTCATTACTCTATACGAACCACTTTCAAATGCAAAAATACGAACTGCGACCCTTTGATTGGACCATTATATTAAACAAGTGACTTCATTCTTAGACCAATTACTCTTTACTCATCATATCCTCGAGGCACACAGAAATCCAAATCACATGCAATTTCATTAATTATATTGAGCAAATGAGGCAGAGTTTTTTCCTTGGTCAATTACTCAACTGGACTAATTCAATCCTTCAAATGAATTTAGTGCATATAAAAACCATGACCTTAATCACATAATCTGTGTGAAAGATATCAACTCTACATCACAAATTGCACCGTTGATTCCATACTTGTGCTAGAAGAAATATAAAAACTACTATTTTGATCGCCCTATTGGATTACTCATTTGATGTTAGAAGGGACAATTTATACAAATCGATTGGACACAAATATAGACGACACTTGGAAAACAATGGGAATTTACCATGGGAGAAATTGATGGTAATTGAGCAAACTCAAAGCCAATGAAGGTAAAATAAAATCACTTCCCATGATCATTTGCACTGGCCCATAACTAAAAAAGTGTCTAAATTATGCAGTCTTGCAAACATTAGACAACTTAAAATTTGTTTCCTTCAAACACTTCAATAGTAAGATGTATTCTATTGCATCATATCCATTGTCCATCATTAACATCAATACCAACATAGTGTTAATATTTTCTCTGTAAGGAATTCTAGAATCGCTATTGTGAGTTAGGTGCTCTTAATTTTCCTTAAAGATTAGTGAATTTTTCAATGCACATTTCAAAACCCTCACTGCAATGTTATTGAATTCTTTTTATCATAGGAGACATGAATACATGTTAATATCTAGTTATTGTGGTAATGATGGTTTCTAGTCATGAAGATTTCATATAATTCTACCAAATCCTCCTCTAGAAATTTCCAAAATTCTTAACACTTGAAGTAGTATCAATGTTGTCTAGAAATTAATTTTTCATCAATTCCCTATTCCAAACCAATGAGATACAGTGGTGTTTTGGGCATTGTCAGATTGGTGAGCTTAGAGTAGATAGAATTTTCTCCTGAATTATTCCCAATTTGATTTGTTAAAGAATAAATATGTTGAATTTTGAGATTTTTTTCATTGACTCCCTTTTGAAAATTAATACTAGACAATTCACATGTTATTTTTCATGGAACACATTATCTCTTTCATCATTTCCCCTATACTATGCCTTTCTGTTTTTGGTACTAATACCTTATGTTTTTACCTCATTACCATGACCCTATAAAACCATTTCATTTTTATCTTGTTTTCTTCATAAAACCCTTAACGTAGCATTGACTTTGATATTGATGAATTTGAAGCCATGTTTCACATTCTCACATATGGCCAAGTCTAAATTGAGGCCTTATAAGCATGAGAAAATGTTTGGTCAATAGTTTTCTCAAGAATTTTCGGTTCGCTTAAATGTTAATCTTGAGGTTGTGATTGTGAGTATGTCTAACATGGAAGATGATAATTGTATAGTGATGACTAATAAAAATTGGAGTGGTTTTATAGGATTTTTAAATACTTTCATTTACAAGGTATTCTTCATCTAAGATTTTCATAAGGATTACACAAGTTATCTCGTCAATTGTCATTCTTTTTTTATTATTTTTGTAGCCTAGTTGGATGAGATATTCACTATTATTCTCATAAACACAATGAGCGAGCAATGGATCATGGCATTCTATACACAAGGATCCTTGAACTACCTTCCAATGAGTCTTATGATGTCATAGATTATGTTTTATGGATTAGTTGAAATACAACATATTATGTTATCTCCAACAATTATTTCTTATCAAGTAAAAGATACCATGATAGGAGAACATTTCCAATGATTTTCCTAATGATTTGAATTCATTTATAGATACACTACCTTTCTTTTCATATTTCATAGGGACTCTAGGTACCCAAATCAATTTTTCGTTGGAGTAACATTTGGAGACTCGAAATCACATAATTCTACTTCAACAAGTTCATCATTTGGATCAAATGGTTTTGTATGGTGTTAAAACCTATTATTAGCTTATTTATTGAGAGTCTTTTAGTTCTCTTTAAGCATTCTTGTAATCTTATTTGGATCTCAGTTCAATATGTTGATCCACATGACCAAGAAGAAGTTTCACCATTCTACAATTATTCGCATGAACTTGTCTAATTTGGCTCTTGAGGAGTAAATATTAAATTTCACAATTTTAATTGCATCTATTTGTGTCACAATATTCATAAGGGATACACTAGCTTTTACTTTGTCACTAGGAAAATCTAACATCTACTTCAATATCATGATTTTTTAACATCAACTATAGAAACAATTTTCCCCTCTCCTTATATTATTAAAGGAAAATTCTTTTATTATTGTCTATCACTACTACAGACTCTAGTACTTAACATATATATTTATCCTTATTGTTTTGCTAAGAAAATATTATTTTGGTTTTGAGAGTGATGAATTTTTTCGGTTTCCTAATCTCATGCAGTATATGACATTATATCTCTACTGATCTCTAAATATTTCTATTATTGTCCTTAGTTTCTAACTTTAGGGATTTAGTTGAGTTTATATCTCTTAAATTTTTTTAATTGGTTATCATATTATCAAACTATATAATTCTAATTTTGCTAATGAAAACCTAATGTTTTTTTTCACACATCAATGTAGATGCCTACAGATGAGTGGTATTTCCCACATTATTTTGGGAAACCCCATACTAACAATGAACCTTTTTTGGAGAGTTATGAGAACCTTGGTCTTCATTTACCATTGATAAAGCATTTGGGGAATATTGATTTGATATGAAAAGTGATGAAAATGATATAAATGCAATTTTTTATTCACAATCTGAGGTCTCCACTTAGTTAAGCAATTCCATAATACTATTGTAACACACCATCGCACCTGCGTACAATATTCTCGGGCTATAGGAGGGGTTTACATTTAAACTAACCCAATCCCATTGTATCACTATGGAAATGAGGATATAAAAATTTCCTTCCTTCCAAAAATGTGTTAAATTGACCTTTCAAATCGTCATAGAATCTAGCTCATTAAGAGCTTTCTAATGACAAAAATTTCATTTCAATTTGAACTTCGATCAAAAGCTATGCCCATTCAATTTTGGGCCTATTTTTGCTACCATGTTAGCATACACCACCTCGTAGTAAGTTCAAGAGACATGCATGGCTCTATCATGTCTCTCCTACTCCAATGTGGCTCCTACCACATTAACACGTCTAGTGCCATGGTAGTGCACCCATCATGACACTGTGCCCTTGCAATATCCCTTGGTGTAACCACTTCTCCCAAATTTACCTAATTTTACAAGCTCACTAGGGAAAACATGAGACGAGTGTCACTATGACATGACCCAACCTCCAAGTTCCTCTTAAGAAAGTGTGGCCTATAAATTGAACACATATTGACATCCTACAAGGACTACAAATCACTAAGGAGATGAACAACCACCCCAGGTGATCAATCCCTAAGATGGAACCTTTTTTCTATGACCTAGCACCCCAAATGCATGCATAAAAAGGAAAGGGTGTGGTTATACTCATTCAACCACATGCACAAGCATCCTTTGATGTGGTAATGGCCTAAATCCTTTGATTCTGAGCATGCAGTCTCAAGATCTGTGACACCTTTTCAGGCCATCCTCTAGAGTACTATCTAGAATTTCTTGAGACTTTCCGAAATGCAATCTAAGTTAATGAAAAATACACTTAATCAGAACTCAAGCAATAACAGGACCCAAAGATGCCTAGTTTATAATAAATATTTTGTCAAAAATAAGGAAAACTTGTAAGCTACAAGTCATGAATGCATATATGATCATAAAATGATAATATTAGTATTAGAATCATTGAGAAGGCTCTAAAACTTATCTAGCCACCCTCAAGAACACTTTTTAGTCCATATATACATCAACCATTTGATAACTTAACAAATCATGTGACGATTCATAGATAGCATACATCATATAACCTACATATAACCTGTAATAAACTAGCATAGTAAGCATGGAAAATCAGCCATGATGGTAACATGAAATCCAATACAAGTAATAATAAATAAAAATGGAAAAATAGTTCTTATTAACTTACAAAAATTCCAACCAAGTCATGGACTTCCACATACCACCCAACCATAGATTGGGTTGAACCAAATCTCCCTTTCATCTAATCACTCATGCACCATGTTCCAAGCATGAATGTGGGATCGCATGGAGTAAACCAAGATAAAAATAACTAGGTATTCTAGAGGCCAAATCACCTCAACCCTCAACCACAGTGATTCGACCTCTTCGGTCCGAAAATCGCTAACCAAGCTACCCAGGGCTCCAAGAAATAGTAACTCGACCCATATCCTTCCAGGGATCCAAAGTTTTTGTTCCAAATGTGACTCCAGGGCCTAGTAACTCAATCCACCAAGGGATCTAAAGTGTTTGTCCTTGTTACAGATCCATTTGGTCACTTCAAATCCCAACATTTAGATCAGTGATTGACTCATCAAACCTTAAAATTATTGGTTTCATTCCCTAAACAAGTAAACCCTTTGAATGCCTCCTTCCCAGATAGTTTCATGATTTGAAGACATCCAAAATTGCCTCTAGAGGGACCAGCGCAGGTAAGCCCTTATGAAGGTGTGCTGCAGAGTAGTTGAATCCACTGCTAGGGTGCTCTATAGAGCACTTAGGCTTCCTTTCACCTGCACTCGGTGAGAATGAGTGAAATTCACATAGGGTTTGGGGAATATTCTTATCTTTTGGAGTCATCTAGAAGTTTCCCTATCTTATCAACTCCTATGAGCTTGAAAATGGATGAGGAATGAGTTAAGGATCATCCTATCCTCTCATCCCTTCCTCCATGGAAGTAATTCTAAGTATGGAAGGCCATTCAATGTCACCATTAATGACAAAACCTCCTTCATCTTCCTAAGGAGATAATTCTGCTATGAGACTTGACTTTGGAGCAAATGATGTGATTCCACAAGCTTGTCTTACTTTTGATGTGATGTGGATGGGATCTAAGCTGGAGGAATGATTTTGAATTAGAGACTGATGGTTGTAATTGCTTCTTCTATCTAGTAAAGTGTTTCAACCTTTTTCCATATGATTCTTACATAATGCTTATATGTATGAATTGCTTCTGATTCCTTTCTTTTGTATTCAATGGATCATATGCTTTGATCGGTTTTCATCTTTTGTTGTGTTGACAGGGTAATTTTCAAGCAAATTAAGTAAGGCAAGGAGTGACAAGATCAATACAAAGGATACGAGAGGAAAGTGGAACTACATGTATGTCTTCTATCCTCTCTTCTTATCTATTTCTTATAGGGAAATTCTAAAACACTTTAAACTATTGTTCTAGGCACAACTACTTGTCTAGTGAATTAGTATTTATCCTTAGATGCTAAATTCTCCAAAAAAAATTGGCGACTACGCTGGTGAAGAGCCCTATTTCCTAGTAGCTTATCCACCTCCTAAGACATCCCTGTAGACTCTGTTTGTGTTCATGGATTGTAATTAATTTGTTTAAATTGAAAAATTGGTCAAAACTATGTCAATTTGCCTCTTGAAATGGCTTACTGTCATCAGCACAGGCTTGTGAGGGACACAATGTACTACAAAGCATCCCTGGCTTAGAGATAGTGCTCTAAAGTGAACCGTCTCCCACACTGGGCTGCATTGATCCTCCTAGGATCAGTTTCCCACCTTTGGAAAGAGTTTTTACCAAGTTTTCTCTGTTTGATTGTTTGTTGATTGATCAATGAATGTTATGTCTCAAGAAAAATGAGTGTTTATCTCTTGGTCTAGACCAACTTTGATTGGATTGATTAATGTTTCTTCATGTTTTCTTTGTCATTATCAATCAATAGTCAAAGTTAGGATATAATTCATTAATCTCCATTCGAAAGAAAGTGACATAAATTCTTCTCTTCCTTTGAATCTGAATTGTCGTAAAAGTATTCGTTCATATGAAATATTGATTGATTGTATCTGCATATTTCCTTTTTGTTCATATTCACATTAAGGGAATCGAAAATAAATACATGCATGTTGCATTGAAAAATTTTGTGTGTGTCGATAGGAATAGCATAGGGAAATTTCATTTAGACTGTGTTCTTTACTCTTTGATCAAAAGAAATTTGATTGCTCTATCCCCAAGAAGCTATTATTTTCATCGTTAAATTGAATGGTTAGAGTGCTTATCATGATAGTTACATTCCTAGGAATTTCAGAATAAATCACGTGGTGAACTTGGAAGGAAAATTCCTAAGCAAGATCAACTTAAAATAAACATCAATTTACCTAATGGAGCATTGTCATTAACGAGAATATTTAGTGGTTCTAGGCTAGAGACATGTTCCAGTGTCGTAAAATAAAGCAGTTATCACTAACTTGTTTGCAATACATCCCGAGTGTGATATCTCATTCCACATACGTGAGTATATCGTAGCTCGTCGACGTACCCTCGAGTATATAGGACAGTGTTACAGTACGTAAAGTATATGGGAATGCTCTCACTATGCAGTTTTGCATTAGACAGTGCTTATACGGGATTGGGCTCCATGTACCTTTGGGTATATATTGGAGGAAAACTCTAGGTTTCTATCCATCCTTAAGTAACTGAGTTGGCTACTTTGTAAGCTGTGATACACTGAACATAGCATTCGGGGAGATTGCCTGCCCATATTTCATGGTTCACCAGGAGGTATTTTGCAATTCACAGTTGCTTGGTAAACCTTTTGCTTAGTATACCCATTTTTTTTTTATTTCTTTTTTGATAATAAAATTATTCAGCAATCATGGAGGAACATCAACCCATACCTCGTCGTTCGCAGAGAACAACGAGAAAACCACCTTTGCCTCCCAAAGCGACACTAATTTGGGCAAAGTGGTCTTGCTTAACTGTGTCTAGTACATCAAGAACTCATATTTCTTCATCTAAATTACCTGAATCATCTATTTTGGTAGTGAGACTCCAGTTAATCCAACTATTTCTAGCACATATGTTTCTGAAGAAGAAGTTTCACAATTACCTGAGGACATTAGCACTGGTCCTAGTGAAATAGTAATTGAGGTTGTCAACAACAAGTTGATCCTCAACTTGAAATTTCTCAACAAGAAATCACTTCTGAACTTGAGTTAGTTCAACCAGAAGCTAATCCATAATCTATCCTAGTTCAAACAGAAGTTACATCTGAACCTAAAGTTGTTCAGGAACTTCTTTATGAAATTGTTGTTCACTTAACTAAACATCTGGACTTTGAATTTGAACATTAAGAAGTTGTTACTTTACTGGAAGATGATCAACCGATTACCCCTCAGACATTAGTAACTATTGAAACTTCAACTTCATCAACACCATAAATATTTTACGGACCTAACGGTGAAGTTCTTCCACCAGGTTTAATTGCTATAGAGGAGGAATTGGAAGAAGATTTCACACCTGGAACCCCATTTTACTTTGGAATTGGGCTTTATCTTTACCCTAATACTCCTAATTTTTTCGCTCCATTTGATCCTGCTTCTTTTCAAGTACCTATCGATTCTTTCGGACAACTTTTGGGTTGGTTAACTATGGTTGAACAACCATCAACATCTCAGACAGTATCATCTGATGCAGTTGCAGCATAATCTTCTATTGTAACCTCTTCGATGTTTTCTACCACACTTGAGTCGCACCTATATGGTGAATCGTCCGTCCTAGTTGGTTACTAATCATTATCTGGAACCCACTCAGGGGTTGCTTCTACACCATGGTCATCACCCATGTCCTCAACTAGAATTTTACCTGGTTCTTCTCTAATGGGAACTCAACAGTTTGATCCTACAAATTAGTATCAAGCTGCGCGATCTGGTCAATAATGACCTATGTATCCATTAAATACCGGATTTCCACCATATGGGGAGAAATATGCTTATTCACCGTATCCTCCTTATTCCAGAGGACTGCCATATGGTAATATCCCACATTATTCAGGTCAATCTGGAATTAGAGTTTGTTAATGGCAACCAACAATGCTATTTCAACCGAGGCTTGTGTATCCAACACAACCAATGCAAACTGTGTCAACTATTCCTATTACACATGTTGTTACTATTGTACCACAGTCACAAGTTCAAATTGTGGTATCTCAACTCGTACAAACTGATCCTTATACCTTGCAACCAAAAGTTTCAGGTCAAGAAGTTTAAGTTCCTAAAGTTGTTGTACAATAGCCAATTTTTTCTGGAGCTCAACAACAACCTCAAGTTAGTATACCCTTATCTGGACTGACCCAAGCTTATACTAGTATGGTTTATTCACAACCTGGCCAATCTTTCATTGCTGGACAACAACGACTGTTAAATCAACAACAATTGTACCAAAAACAACAATAGTTGCTTCAACAATTGTGGTAGCCTCAATTTCAACAACCCTAATTCCAACAATTCCAACCCCAGTTTGGACTTGTTCCATAGGCTCAACCTAGTTTTGGTCAATCTCAAGCTTACCAAGGTCCTAGCCAACAAGGATTTGCAGGTTATGGATAACCACACATTCAACCTGGTTATCAACAACCACCTTATATTGGTTTTGTTCAACAACCATACCAAATTTACCAAATGCAAATGTCCTATGACAGTATGCAAAGATCTATCGCAAAGCCAATTCCATCATATCCCGGGTATGCTCAACCTGACTTGAATCGATAGTTGCCATTTGTAGCAACTTTAGAGTTACTAGATTTAAATCGGCTCACTAATGATCCAATATTATGTGTACCTTGGTGGTCGATAATTCCACATAAGTTACCATCTAACATTCCAAAATTTAATGGAAATCCTGGAGAAGACCCATCAAATAATGTCATGGCCTTTCATTTGTGGTGTTCATCAAACTCCTTAAATGATTATTCAGTTAGACTTCATCTTTTCTAGAGAACACTTACTAGTCTAGCTGCTAAATGGTACATTGAATTACTAAGAGCTTATTTCGATAATTTCACCACTTTAGCCACTACATTTTTGACCCACTTCTAGTTACCTATCAAATACGAGACTGGAACGAAACTCCTACCAAACTTTAAATAGACTAATCCTACCCATATATCAAATCATATTCATGAGAGGTGGCATCGTTGTCGAATGGTTAAGACATATGTTCCCGATCAACTTTTAACTGAATGGTTCATAAAATCCTTGTTGCGATCAATCACCAAGGATGTGGCAAAAGGTGGATCTGTCACAGAAGAGCAATTTATTGCTCATGCCCAATACTTGGATTTGATTTACACACATTCTGGCACAATTGATGACAAAATCCCCAATGCAACTTGACCAGCTTTCACTATTCCTCCTCCTCCACAATCGAGTAAGGACTCTCATGCTAGTGATGGTGTGATCGGTTCTTCAATCATGCAAACAGTAGGAAGACCATTTTATCAAACTCTTGTTATTTCCAATCAAACTACCAATGCATCAGAAAATACTCATGTCTCCGATATTAATCTCGTGTCATCTGACAAAGGAAAAAATCCAAAGCAACCAGGGAGCAAGAAAAAGGGGAAAAGCAAAAAGAAACAAGAAAATTCCCTCCTGCAGAGAAATCATCTGATTCCTCTACTTTGGCAAGGGAACCTCATTATCCATGTCTGATATGTAATGACGAGAATTTTACAAGAGATTGTCCACACCACTCTCTGGTATCTAAACTTTTAAATACATTGGCAGTGTTGACTGATCCGTCTCCAACCCCGGAGACACATTTGGTTGCAATAGACCATGCTTCCACATCCCAAGTACTCATGTTATCCATCACAAAGGCACGAAACAAATTTTTGGTGTCAATGAGAAACAAATATTATGGAAATTCGTCATCATCATTGAATAATCATGCCACTGATCAACCTAATCCTTTGACTTCAACTTCATCTGAAGTTGTTCCACCCATTGTACCTGAATTGACAATAAAACCACCAAAGGGAGTTGTTCATAAATCGACATTCAACCCTTGAGCTCCAGCAACTCAAAATTAGAACATAGTTGAAGATCTTGCTCAATCACCTTCTGCTATGTCGACACTCAAGGTGTTGTAAAACTGTCCCTCCTAGAAGCAGGCTTTACTGTCAGCAATAGGCAGAATAGATCACACAGATTCAAAATTGTGGTTTTTAACCATGTGGGATATACATCAAAGTTACCAGCACAGTTAGTCTTCCTAATTCAAGTAAAATCTCTCAACAAGAATGTTCACTGAACTATTATTGACGAGGGGGCATCTACTTGCATTATGTCCATGAGCTGTTGGAAAACACTTGGTTCACTGCCATTGTTACAATCACCAACCACGTTGAAAGATTTTGATGGAAGAACATATACTCCATGTGGGATTTTGAGTACCCTGCAAATTGAACTGGGGGGCAAAACAGTTACTGTTGAATTTGTGGTAGTTGATGGAACCCTCGATTACAACATTTTACTAGGAAGGCCTTGGGTATATGCCATGGCTGCTGTGGTTTCCACATACGTTCATACTATTGCATTACCTTTTAAGGGTGGAATCACATTCATGGATCAACTAGCCTTCTTTTCCAATAGTTCACAGGCTACAGGAACCATTATGTTGGTACACGGACCCCTGCTGTCACTTCAAAGTGTTGGAATAGGTATCTTTAAAGATCCTTCCCTAATGGGTACTTTTACCATACCGTCACCATCTGATTTGGCAGAAGTGGCAAGAGTACAGACTTGCAACATGATTTCCTCCACCTCATCTTATTTAAGGATGATTACCAACAAAGTTGAAGTTGATAGTAATATTGAGGTGATGTCGTTAAGCCCCATTGAATCATCATAGCAATCAATCTTTTGGGCTTGCGCAGCGAACCCAAATCTGTACTCAACAATTGTATGGGTAGATAGGTCGTTAGAATATGGTACCTCTTTGGATCCTTTTTCACATATACATTCTACGGATGAATTAATCACCCAATCAATGATGATATAACCATGGGAAGATTATCATCATCATTCCCATCTTCCAGATGACATTGAAGATTATTCAAATGAATTAAATCACCCATCATTCATTTATTGCCTATCGAATTAACTTTTCATAGTGTTGGATTGTGTTATATTCTTTCCACATAGTTAACAGGGGGTTTGAGGGGTACCTGTAACCCCACTTTATGGAGGCCGGGGGCAGCGCCCCGGAAAATTTTGGTTTTGGACCCTATCTTAGATTGGGTGGACCCACCTATGGTTTTGTGCATGATTTTCGTACATGTTTTTTTGGACGCGATGGTTTTTAGTCCATGGTATTGGAGGCTTCGGCATGTATAAATATGTATTGTAACATTGAAAGGAATATAATGAAAAATCAAGCTGGTAGTCCCGGTTTTGGGATTCAGTGGGAAATATCTGTGTATATGTGTTTTATGTGTTATGCTCTTGCATTTTT
>APFE030175465.1:174317-198837 GCA_000404065.3 Pinus taeda
CTCTGAGAAGTTCTCTTGGTGTAGAGAAACAATGGGTGTTTTAGGGCTGGAAAAATGACTAAGCTCTCTTGTGGCCCCGTGTGGAAAGAAAACAACAAGTGGGAGATTGTTGGGTTGTGTTATATTCTTTCCACATAGCTAGCAGGGGGTTTGAGGGGTACCCATAACCCCACTTTATGGAGTCCAGGGCAGCACCCCAGAAAATTTTGGTTTTGGACTCTATGTTAGGTTGGGCGGACCCACCTATTGTTTTTTGCATGATTTTCACACATGTTTTTTGGACGCGATGGATTACGGTCCATGGTATTGGACGTGATGTTTTTCGTTCCATGGTATTGGATGCTTTGGCATGTATAAATATGTATTGTAACATTGAAAGGAATATAATGAAAAATCAAGCTGGTAGTCTCGGTTTTGGGATTTAGTGGGAAATCTCTGTGTATATGTGTTTTATGTGTTATGCTCTTGCATTTTTATTTTTCTTGTGATTTAGAATTTGTATGCAGGTAATTTCTATACGGGGTTAAAACCTACACATAGACACAATCGAATCTGAGAAAAATCTGTCAAATATTGAAGAGACAATTTCTATTAATATTTCGACCAAGCCTAATATTGTAGAGAACATCCATGTCAGAAAATCTTGTTCTCCATTAGATCTCGATAATTACCATGCTCTTTTTCGTGAATTTAAAGATATTTTTGCATGGTCTTATGAGGATATGTTAGGCATTGACTCTAGTATCGTTGAACACGAAATTAAAATGTACCCTGATGTCAAGCTAGTTCAGTAGCGGCTTCGACCTGTTCATTTGAAGAAAGTTGTTGCAATTAAAGTAGAAGTTGAAAAAATTTTGTGGGCTCGTTCCATTTACCCTATTCCTCTTACTGACTAGGTTTCCAAAATTGTTCCTGTCATGAAGAAACAAGGAACAATACGAGTGTGCATAGATTATCGGGATGTAAATTAGGCATGTCCAAAGGACAATTATACTACACCTTTTATTGACCAGATTATTGATGAATGTGCCAGATGCAAAATATTTTCATTTATGGATGGATTTTCCGGCTACAATCCAATGAATATACGCCCACAGGACCAATCGAAAACAACTTTTATTTGTCCATGGGGCACATTCGCCTATAAGAAACTCCAATTTAGTTTGAAGAATGCTAGGGCCACATTTCAGAGGGCAATGAATTATGCCTTCCATGACATCAAGCACATTGTTCAACCTTACTTTGATTATTTACCTGCTCATTTACGAAAGTGGATTGATCACCCGGAACACTTGAGAGCAATATTTTTACGATGTTGACACTACAAGATTCGACTAAATCCACACAAATGTGTGTTTTGTGTTGGTTTAGGTTGTTTGCTTGGATTTGTAGTGTCTTGAGAAGGGATTCAACTTGATCCATTAAAGGTTTAGGCAATTCTAGATTTACCTCCACCTTCAAATATTTTACAGTTACAGAGACTCCAGGAAAGCCAACTTTCTGAGGAGGTTCATTCCTAATTATGCTAAAATGGCTAAAAGTTTTACACGTCTTTTGAAAAAGGAGATACCCTTTCATTGGGATTAGGTTGTTCAAACTTCCTTTGATGCTCTTAAAGATACCTTGATTAGAGCTTCGTTAATGTATTCTCCAAATTACCAAAATGACTATTACATGTATCTCATTGTTGTAGATACAACCATTGGCATGATTTTTGTCCAGGAAGAAAATGAGATTGAACATCCTATTTATTACTTCATTCGTAATCTCAATGATACAAAAAGTAAGTACACTTATGTCAAAAAACTAGCTTTGGCAGTTGTGCAAGCTATTCAAGGATTTCACCATTATATCCTATTACATAAATCAACTGTCATTTCCGATTGCAACCCTATGACATACATTTTGTCACGTCAATTGCTGGGGGGGGGAATACTCAAAATGTATAGTTATTTCACAGGAATTTGATTTAGAATTCATCAAGTCTAAGTCAAAGAAATCTGTAGTTTTCGCTAAGTTACTACGTGACCTTCCCTTGACCTCCATCGATTCAACATTTGAACCATCAATTTTCGATGAGTCTCTATTTCTAATTTTGTCATCTGACACCTGGTATGGAGATATACTAATTTATCTCCAGACCCAAACTTTTCGGAAAGATACCTCTCACTCGCAACAGCGACATATTCATTACCAAGCCAAAGATTATCTAATCATTAGTGACACACTTTACCATTGTCGTATTGATATGGTTTTACAGAGGTGCCTCATGCATGAGGAAGTCGAGAAAGCATTAAATGACTACCATTTGGGTGCCTGTGGTGGACACTTATCTAGATATGCAACCGCACAAATGATTCTTCCTGCTAGTTACTTATGGCTAACTATACTTAAAGATTGTATTATTGTTGTCAGAATTTGTCATGCATGCCAGATATATGACCAAAAAACCAGATTACCACCTGCACCATTGCATCCAGTCATTTTTCTTGGCCCATTCGCCAAATGGGACATTGACCTTATGACATGTAGCCCCACCTTGACCGGGCAGCATGGCTATATTATAGTCGTTGTTGACTATTTTACCAAATGGGTCGAGGTGATGCCAACATTGAACAACTGTGGCAAAACAACTGCTCTTTTATTTTTTAACCATGTGGTTGCTTGGTTTGGTGTACCACAAGCCATAGTTACATGTCATGGGTTGCTTTTTTGCAATCACATGATGGCTGAGTTGACTACTAAGTTAGGATTATCACATGATAGTTCTACCCCATATTACCTGCAAGCGAATGGACAAGTTGAGGCCATCAACAAGGTCCTAAAGTGGATGTTGTAAAGAATGATAGGGGTTCATAAAAGAAACTGGCACTTAATCTTGTACTCTTCCTTGTGGACATATCAAACCTCAATGAGAAATGCAACTAGATTTACACCCTTTAAGTTGGTGTATAGTTTGGAAGAAATCTTACTGATACATTGTGAAATTTCATCACTCAAACTCGTGATTGACCTGTTAATCAACACTTTTGAAGAAGAAATGCATTTCTTGGAATTAATCCAGCTAGATGAAACCCGTCGTGATGCTGCATTGGCTGATGAAGCACGTAAGAAACATATTAAGGCACAATATGATAGGAATGTCAAGCCTCGAATCTTCTCAGAAGGAGAACTAGTTTTTCTTTACGATCAGGAAGCTAATAAACTTGGAGCAGGGAAATTTGAACCAATGTGGATGGGTCCTTATATTGTCACGTGTGTTCTAACAAAAGGATCCTACGAGTTAGTAGCTTATGATGGGATTACATTGTAGCAGCCCTAAAATGGGTTGTACCTTAAACGTTACTATGATTGATTAAGTGTAGTAAAACTCACTATATATATGCTTTCATTGCATGTGTGTGTGTGCATTTTAGATATTTTTATCTGGTTAGTAATCCTTTTTTCATTTGTTACAGATATCAGAGTCTTCAGAACCTTTTTCTGGTTACGCCGATGGTGCTAGTCGTAGTACACATAATTTGTCCTCTGCAACATGGGCCATTTTCGCTCCAAGTGGCGAGTTAGTGAGTTTTCAAGGGATTTGTATCGGTCGATTAACGAACAATATCGCTGAGTATAACACATTGATTGAACTACTCTCTGATGCCATTTAACTTGGCATTCACTGAATCATCATTAGGCTAGACTCACAACTCGTTGTACTACAACTAACAAATATTTATACTATCTGAATCCAACAATTTTTCATTTGTTCCTTAGAGTTTGTATTTTGGAAAGACATTTTTGACACATTCAATATCAACATATTTCTAGAAATCTTAACACATTAACTGATTCTCTAGCGAATAAAGTGTTAAATAGAAATTTGCGACATATGTAAAAGTAATATTTTCAATTCACATCATCAGTTGAATAGGATTGCATATAACCATAAAAAACTCTAGAAGTAAAATAGATAGGTGTTTTAAAAGTTTCCACGAAATTTGTGCCCAAGACACATTTGGTCATCTGAACTAAAAACACAAAAATACATACAAAATATCCTAAGTAGGTCTAGTGGTGCTCATGGTAATAGGTCACAACGTGTGTTATCAAGTACAAAAGCCTAGCCCAATGGTTAGGAACACCAATAGTGTGGCACTGCAGCCTCATAGGTAACTCCTCGATACAGATATCCGAAATACCAACGGTTAATCCCTCTATGTGATCCTACAACTCTGCTAAGGTCTCGGCCAAATCCAAGTCCTGGAGAACTGCTCTCCCGATGTTTCCCTGTGTTGGACCACCTACAACCTGTTCGCATATCGCAAGTCAAACAGTACCCACATCTGTATGCATAAAAGTAATTTTAGTTTAGCCTTGGAAACATTAAAAAACACAAAAAGCATGTAAAAATTTGAAAAACCAAAAAACACTTTGGTCAAACAAATTACCCATAGCACCCCATTGTGCTCCAACTAGTAGAATCAAATATGGATCTCCATGATAACCCTTCCCTGAGTATGAATGCTTCTCGATAACGACATGTTGTCACTCAAGCCAGCTGAAAAATGTAGGGGAGAAAATTATTGTTGAGTGACTAGCATGTCAAGCCATCAATTCAACCCACCTTTGCATACGTGTTTCTCTAGGACTAGTCACACCCAATGATACATGTTGTGGTTGCTCAATGGGATTTTCTCTAAGGCAAAAGCAATCAAGATCGAACCATAGCGAAAATTCTTCGGCTTACCAGTTTTTACCTTAGTCAGTTGTTCTTTTAGCAGTGAAACTACAACCTTGCACCAGTTGAGAACTTTTGGCTTTAGGCACTCTAGTGCATATTGCATATAAGGTCTATTCACCAGATGTAGTGTCACACTTCTAGCCAATTTTGCGATCATAAAGAGGATAGTTCTTAAAGGAAAATCACTTACGTCCTGGATGTTTATTTTCCCATCCCTGCTAGGCTGTGTACCTAGCTGACAAAATTTTCTAATGTAATCTCTCATCGATTCACCTCCACGGGCAAATCCAGAAAGTGAGATGGGGGCACCTCGCCTTAACAGTCTAGTAAGAAAGTAAATATCCTCAATAGTAATAGGGACGATCCTGTCCCTAATGTGAAATTTTTGATCTATCGGATCCCACGCACGAATGAGGAATTGCAATAGCTCTATTTGTTGCCTCATTCCAGACAACTTGAAGTATTTGAGTAACCCACAATTCCTGAGGGCCTCAATTGTACCCGACTTATTTAGGGCAACCGTGTCTTATTCTTCATGCACTCTTTCTCACCGTGTAATCAAAATTTAGATCCGATGAAAGCCTGAAACACAATCATAAGCTAAATTAGGATCCTTTCAATGCAAAAAATAGGGCAAAATTTGGAGCAAACAGCTAAAACCAACTTGCGAAATGTTCTCAGCAAAACCTAGAGACAGAGACAATGTGCTGCAGAGCATCTAGCCTTCTATCTAGATGCTCTTTAGTGTAGTTTTGGATGTGAAAGCTTGCGTTGATCCCAGGGGAAAAAAAAAGAAACCCCAGGGGCCCCAAAAAACCTTAAAACTTGCATGAAATGACAAAAGAATGGATTGAAAATAAATTAGAGAGGTTTAGTTCCAACCTAGTCTGAATGGTTCGAGAAATGGTCGACAGAATCTTTCACAATCAACTAGTGAAGTTTGAGGTAAAAACTTATCTCAGAGCACAAAACTGGATGGTAAGTTCCAAATGGTAAAAATGATATGGTAAAAAATTGTTTTATGTTTATTTCATGTTAATTAATCGATTAAACATTAGTATTTGCCTATTTTTGCCTATGAAATAGATATTTTTAATCCATTTGGTGGTGTTTTGAGCAAGTTTTACAACTAATTTGCAGAATTCAACGTGCTCAATTGTAAGTTGTACTTTTGACCATAAAGCACACTTTTATCTCTTTTTTGAGCTTTGTTGAAAATTAAAAAGGAACCCCTTTGGAGTCCTCTTTAAGCTCTTTTCAAACTATCTAAACATGAAAAGATTGCTAAGTGCTTATCCTTTCCAGCTCATTAATGGATTGGAAATGATATTTGTCTTGTATTATTTTATGCTTTTTTGGGCTTGAGAGATTAATTTACTAAAAAAAACTTGTGGATTTTTTCTTTTATACCTTTTCAAACTCTCTAAACATGAAAAGTACCAAGTTATATTTGTCATTAAACTCGTTAAAAACATCAAATAGCAACAAAATTGTCCATCTAGACAAGACTGAGTTTCACCTTTGCTAGACTCATTAAAACATGAAATAGCGATGGATTCGCTCGAAGGGTGAAATTATACAAAAGGAATATGTTATCCTCCTCGAGCTTGATAAAAATAAAGAGGTATTGGTCAGCAATGGCTGGGGAAAATGGAAAAAGGAGAAAACCACTTTATGGTAGTAGGTCGCTCTTGAACATGACACTTTCACTCCATCACTATGACTATCTAGGTTGGGTTATTAGCTTGATGGTTATCACACCATTGGTCTATCATACCATCCTTTTATTTGTTTTGGGTCAATGCTACCAATTCACTTTAGTGTCACCAACATGTCCAAGAGAAGTAATCCAGTCAAAATCCATCTTTTACAATACCATAAACCTTCATTTTCATGACTGCCATTCCTGAACCTTGTGTCGTCAGTCAAATTCCATCCCTAAAATAACTACACTCATTTCATGTCGTTGATGTGGGATACATTAAGGCCCTCCTGCGATGAGTCACTTCTTATCGACATCAACTCATTATCCAAGAAGTTGACTTAGAAACACCCATTCAGTGCCTTGAGGATTACATACACCAATGGAAGATTTATTGCTTTTGGCGATAGGCATACATTAGTGGCCTTCGACCAAAAGACTTTTTATGGTGTTCCACATCAAATCATCCATTCACACCATGTAGAATGTACTGCAATATCTTGAGGATCATTATGATTATCGGTGATTTCTCTTGCATTTGTTGACAACTTACATTATCGGCTAGTAATTAGATGGTGTCTTCCCATGTTCGACTTCAGATCACATATTTACATGGTTAGACTCATACTTGAGCAAGTGGTTGAATGAGATTGAAGACCCTGGATCTAGTTTCATCCATCGGAGCTGCAATATCAGGAGTACTAAATGATATGTACAATGGCTTTACATTGATAGTCATTCTGATCATAGGTTTATATCTGTAGAAGACTATTTATGTATATGTAATGAAAGTTTATAAGTTGAGCATGGGTATGCCTTCCATTAGCAACTCATGTAAAATCAAATATCATGATATATGTATTGTAATTGATGTAGGTCACCTTCCAATATGGTACCTCCTCATCACATCGTAAATAATTTCATTCAACATTCGCATTTTTCTGACTTCATGCTTTAGGGGGCAACTATTACAGATCCACTTGGGTGCATCAAATCCCAATATTCAGATCAGTGATTTAGGACTCATCAAACATTAAAATCAGTTGTTTCATGCCCTAAACAAGTAAACCCTTTGAATGCCTCCTTCCTAGACAGTTTCATGATTTGAAGACATCCAAAAATTGCCTCTAGAGGGACTAACGTAGGTAAGCCCTTATGAAGGTGCACTGCAAAGTAGTTAAGTCCACTGCCTGGGTGCTCTGTAGAGCACTGAGGCTTCCTTTCACCTACACTGGGCGAGAATGAGAGAAATTCACATAGGGTTTGGGGAATATTCTTATCTTTTGGAGTCATTTAGAAGTTTCCTTGTCTTATCAACTCCTATGAGCGTGAAAACGGATGAGGAATGAGCTAAGGATCATCCTATCCTCTCATCGCTTCCTCCATGGAACTAATTTTAAGTATGGAAGGCCATTCAATGTCACCATTAATGACAAAACCTCCTTCATCAAGCTAGAGGAATTACTTTGAGTCAGACACTAATGGTTGTAATTCCTTCTTCTATCTAATAAAGTGTTTAAACCTTTTTCCATATGATGTGTTCTTTCATAATGCTTATATGTATGAATTGCTTCTGATTCCTTTCATTTATATTCAATGGATCGTATGCTTTGATTGGTTTTCCTCTTCTATTGTGTTGACGGGGTACTTTTTAAGCAAATTAAGTATGGGAAGGAGTGACGGGATCGATACAAAGGAGATGAGAGGAAAACGGAACTACAGGTAGACCTTCTATCATCTCTTCTTATTTATTGCTTATATGGGAAGCCTAAAACACTTTAAAATGTTGTTCTAGGCATAGCTACTTGTCTAGTGAATTAGTATTTATCCGTATATGTTGAATTCTCCAAAACAGTCCCAACCAGCGACTCCATGAACTAGTAACTCAATGCAAACTATTATGGGGCTTGGAGAGAATCTGTTTCAACCCACAACCATAGGGAACATGAGCACCAATAAAAAAAAAAATAAGTGGAAAAACACACAACACCATGATTATCTAGGACTTAGCAAGGAAAGGCTAAAACCACTATCAATATAGGAAAATTTCCATGCCAATGACAACACATAACCAAAGAATCACATGCATATACCATGCATCCAAAAATCAGCAAAGAAATCGTACATGCACCTTGGTACCTACAAATAAATCTAATTGTAGCTATTGATCCAACTATTCCCTTGCACTTCCCTGCTTTCCTTTGCCTTATTTCTGCAATAAAGTTGATTTCCCAAGTGCTCCACTAATTCTCCAATATTTCTCTAAGTGTGAAAGAGTATGAGAGAATAAGAGAATGAGAGTGTTATCAACTCAAAATTGTAAAAAAGTTAGCAAATATTTCTCTGGAACCTTTTATTCATTGATGCCTCCATTTTATTCATTTTTCCTCTAATTTCCATTGCATGCAAATATGTTCCTCTTCACCTCCCTCTTCTCTTATTTTCCTTATTTTCATAATTTATATGCCAATTATTGCCTCTTTGCGTTTGCCAATTCCTTTGCCAATTTCCACAACCATTAACTAATCAGAAGTGATCCCACTAAAGTGTTTTTCCGAACATTAATATTAGAATATGTTTCCCATGACCTTGGTCTTATTTTATCTACATCGAAATTCAACCAGGGGTTGTTACAAACCCCTCTCCTTAGGGGAATGCCATCCTAAGTGAAATATGAGACCTATGACTAGAAAACCACTGAAAACAAAAAAAAATTGTCCATGGAGCTTTATAACATAGCTTGATGCAATATTTACAATGATATCATGCTAAAGAATAGATCAAATATACCACTTATTAGAGATTTATAGGAAAAAACATTGTGATATTTAGAAAAATGTCCATATACATATACATATACAAAAAATTCATTTTGTTTTAAATAGTAAATAGTGAAGGATAAAAATCCCACATATGATCAACCATATCCCATCTAGCTTCATCGAGTACAAAGTTCTTCCACTACACTTTAAATTTCTTGATTTCTCCATTTTGAAGCATGAGTTGTTTGTTTCCACTACAATATGCATTGTGGTTCAGGCTAGAATTCTCCCTTTGGTCCAAGCTGCAATACAAATTAGTCAATCACATGATCATAATCCTAAACATACTTCTTAAGCAATGAAACATGGAAAACATCATGGACTTTCATTGTTAGTGGTAGTGAAAATTTATAGGTCGTTAGTGTAATCCTCTAAAGGATATTAAAAGACCTAAAATACCGAGGGGTCAACCTGGCACATGATCTAATCCTCAAGGATCTCTTCTTGGGCTTGATGCACAAGTACATATTCTCCCCAACCTAAAACTTTTTGAATTCCCTGGGTTGATATGAATAACTCTTCCACTTGTCCTATGCTACCTTCAAATTCCTCTTAATAACTTCCATTTCCTATTCCATCTCTGCCAACATGTTTGGTCCAATCAACGACATGTTCACTGGATCAATCCAGCTGATAGGAGTATTACAAATCGAACCATAAAGTTCCTCCAATTGACTCATATTCAAGTATTTATGATACCCATTATTATATGTAAGCTCCACCAGTGGTATATACTCCTCACACTTCAATTGTTGATGCATGACATACATTCTCAACATGTCCTCAAGAATCCTTTTAACCATCATTGTTTGTCCATTTTTCTACACATGATAAGTTGTAATGAAAAGTAACACTATCCCCAAACCCGCAAAAAGCTCCTTCCAAAACTTGGAAGTGATCTTGGAATCTTTGTCTGATATAATATTCTTGGGAACACTTGATGCAACCTCACTATATCAATGATGAAGATATAAGCTACCTCAACAGCTGAATTAGTAGATTAAAATACAATGGAGTGAGCTACGTTTCTCAACCTGACAACCATAACCATAATGGAATCATGTTTCTTTGATTTTCTCAACAAATATATAATGAATTCCATGGAAATCACCTCCCATTTCTACTCTCAAATTAGAATACGTTGTAATAAATCACCTAGATTCTTACACTCTACTTTTACCTGTTGATAGTCCAAGCACTTCACAACAAACTCAACGACCTCTTTTTTCAATTTTATCCAATGATAGAACATCCTAGCTACTGTCAATGTGTTCCAATATCTCAAGGACCTGAATATGTCTTGAAATGAAAATCCCTCAAGATAATATTCTTGAGCTCATTGCCATCTAGCACATAAATCTTGTCTCCAAATCTGACCAAGCTATATAGCGTGAGATGATACTCCTCATCACCATGACCTTCTCCCTATTGTTGTATCATGTTTGTTAACTGGTGGTACCTATCATCATTTTGTCCTACCTACAGGATTCTCTCCTGCAAGTCTATCCCATAAGAACTCACTACTGCAATCTGTTTCATGTGCACTTTCCTAGTCTCAAAGTCAAACTCAGTGAGGGTAGCTAGTCCTCTAGCTTGCCTGACATTCAAATTGGGTTGGTAAAAGAAATGGTGGAGAACAAATAACTACCTTGGAATACAGAGAGATATTCTTTCACCTCATATCCTTTCATTGGAACACAAATACTCAACAAATTATGTATATAAAAGGATGTGATTTTGGATGGAAGAATAGTTATTTGATTGATTTTATGAGAGGATTGGTTCATGGTATACCTGAAAAGAGAGGAAGAGGAAGAGGAGCAAAGGAGTTAAATGGATATAAAGATCGAAGAGACGTATTTTAGAACAAAGACAAAGACTAGGTAAACTAGAAAAGTAAATTTGTAATATTGTTAAGCGATTGGTATCTCATTTCAGGTAGTAGCCTCAAAAAGAACAAGTTGAATAAAGTAATAAGATGGAGTGGGTGTTCCTAGAAAGTTGTAGCTTGTATAAGAAAAGAGAGGCTGGAGCCTCCTATTGGTTGGTGCTCACAAAATTTGATGTAAGAAGCGAGTGGGTGCTTGCATATCTTGCAAGTTGGTGTATGCATATTGATCAGTGCTAGTACATTATAAAATAAATTGATAAGAAGAATAAGAAGACAAAGTATTCAATGTTTTTTATTCCTAAGGGGTTTCCAATCAAAATCCATAGTATTCATATGTTATGATTATGTTTCTTATGTGGCTTGAGTTTTCCATTTTATGTATTATTTTTTTGTTCTACTACTCATATGGTCTACTGGTTAATTAAATGGATAAGTTAATTATTTAATGAGAAGTAAAATAGAAAATAATTTATCTAATGATGGTCCAATCAATGTTATATTGAATCACCCACCCTCCCAACCCCCTCCCCCTTAGTATAACCAAGTTTTCAACAATATGCACTTAGTATAAGTCTACAAGTGGCTCACTTGGTAGCCATGATAATTTATGAAGTTTACATAGAAGAAAGGATCAAAGAGGCTTTGATACATGATGAACATTTCTAGCATGTGAAGGAATGCTTACAGTAAGAGCTACAGGGTTCTATGAGTAAGAATTACAACCTCACTAATGATGGTATGTTGTTATTCGAAGATAAATGGTATGGTCCTTGTGTATCTAAATTAAAGAAGCTCATAATTGATGAGATTCATAAGAGAACTTCTTCAAGTCATCTTGGTTATCATAAAATGATAATAGCCATAAACAAATCATATTAGTTGTGATGGGAATGAAAAAGGAGTTTGTTGAATACATTCTGAGGTTCCTTGAATGCCAAAAAGTGAAAATGGAATGAAACCACCAAGCAATATTGTTACAACTAATCCTGATTCCTAAGTGAAACTAGAAATTCATATCTATGAACTGCATCACATGATTTCCAGATACGTCCAAGAAGCATGATGCTATTATGGTGGTAGTGGACAAGTTTAGCAAGAAAGCTCACTTATAGATATCAAGTCCACCCAAAAGAAGATTGCTAAAGCTTATATTTTCATGAAGGAAATATTTCTGTTGAATGGAATACCCAAAAATACCATCTCTGATTGGGATGCCAAGTTAACTTCCAATATTTAGAAGGCATTATTTGTTGGTTTTCAGACTGAACTGTTAAGAAATTTACCCAAGAACATAAATTAATTACCGAGAGGAATAAATATAAAATTAACTAGCAATAACCCTAAACACATAAATACACATGTTTATCCGGGAAAACCCCAAATCCGGTG
Source organism: Pinus taeda (assembly GCA_000404065.3). Classification (NCBI taxonomy): domain Eukaryota; kingdom Viridiplantae; phylum Streptophyta; class Pinopsida; order Pinales; family Pinaceae; genus Pinus; species Pinus taeda. Next base: position 186,851 of record APFE030175465.1, read on the forward strand.
AAAAACCCAATCATAATGAAATTTCATTATCCTTGGCCAAAACCCTGGCCAATCCGGCCAAGTGAGCCTTCACCGCTCACCTCTAGGCCATGCATTACAATGAAGTCCTTCCAGCCTTTTATAGGCTCCATTACATATAATACCACGGGCAGAATACCATGGGTGCACAATACCATGTGCCCCAAAACCATCACTATTTAACCTCGTCAACTTTTTGACTCTATCCTGAGTCAAGTTTACCTAACAATTTCCCCCCTTAAACTTGACTTGGGGTTCCTTGACTAACTCCAGCCAAACCTGCTAAGTGAGACAATCCCGCTCACTCTAGCTCTTACCCCCCTCAAAGTTTTTACTCGGGGTATTGTTAACCTGACATCCCCCCTATCCTAGGTCTAACCCAGACTTTACCGGTGATCACCAAGGGGTACACATGCCTTACCAGGTCTTACAGTAATATGCCCATTTACATGCAATAATTTTGACTTCATTAATTATTATTTTTATTTTTTGTTTATTGCTGCTGCGATTTTGATCCATCCTCTCAACAGGTGACAGGTTCAATTCTTGATCCCATCAGATTTCGCGTTTTCATGCTCGTTGTATTCATTTTTCATGATTGCTTCCTTGATCTCGCATTTCAACTTACCCCAAAAGGCCTCATACCAATGGAGATATTTGTCCATCCTTATATACCTATGATCCTCCCCACTTCTAGTCAATGTGGGACTTTGGTCGTATACTCAACATGAACTAGCTTTTAGTACAAAATATCATCCTCAAATAGATGGCCAAACTGAAAGTGAATAAAACTTTAGAGATGTGTTGAGGATATATGTCATGCGTAAGCTAAATAGGTGGGAACAATTCTTTTCATTAGTTGAATTCACACACAACAATGGGTACCAAAAGTCATTGAAGATGAGACATTTTAAGGCATTGTATGGAAAAAATGCAATAGTCCCATTGGTTGGTATGATCCAGTGAACAAAGTGGGTTTTGGAACAAATATGATGAATGAAATGGAGTAGGAAGTGATTAATATCATACAAAAATTGAAGGTATCCCAGGATAAGGAAAAATAGTTATGTAGACTAGTAGAGGATGTATAAATAATTCCAAGTGGGAAAGCATGTATATATGTATATTAGATCAAGGAATAAATCACTAAAATTTGGGTCTTGTGCTTTGTTGGGACCCATATTTTGTGGACGATTTCAGATTTTGGAATGAGTGGGAATAGTGGCTTACAGATTATCCTTGACACAAAGGTGAGAGGAAAATATAAACAATTTTTTTTATTAACATTGAAACTATCTAAAAACTTGATTTTGCAAAACAATTACAAGGCTATTTATTTAGGAGAAGGAAATGTCTTGAATTCTCTTGAGAGAATTTATTTCCTATATATTTGGGAAGTTGAAAGAAATGCTAATAATTTTGGGAACTTATCCTAACTACTATATTTTCTAGCATTTTCTACATCTTTAGAAAATCTAAAATTATCTAATATTTTTGGAGGTTTTATAAATTAAATAATTTAATTAAAAGATTCTCCTGCATCATACTACTGGGGAAGAAGAAATATGTTCATATAATTTTCTTTTGTATTTCTTCAATACTGGTACTATATTTTGAAAAAAATATTGTTGTCGACCAAGTTGCATCTTCAACTAGTTGATTCTTCCATTCGATCAAGTATTGAAAATACTCTTTATTCTTGGTCCTTTTAGCCACCATTTTGTTTATGATTGGTTAAATTTTCTTTGTATGAGTTGGAGGTAGCTGCTTCTCCCATTCGATAGTTTAAACTTTATTGTTGACAGGTGCATCTATAGAACCATTTATTGGTCCTTAAATGGTTATAGATATGAAACATTAAATATTGGAGAGATTCCAAAGCTTTTGAGAAGATTTATTTCATAATCATTAGAGGAAAATTTCCTCAAAAACTTTCATGGACCAATATTTTTCAACCTCAACTTCTTATATTTTCCTTTTGGAAAACTTTCCTTCCAAAGATGTGGCTTAACAAAATCCCCAACTTCAAATCCTAGTTTTCTTCTTTTATAATTTACCTTTGTTTATATTTATTGTTGCTTTCTTGCAAATATTGTTGGAATCTATCCTGTATTTCCTGCATACTGACTACAAAATATTCACTATCCACACTTCTAAATTCTTATTTCCTGAGGCTTCTTAATTCATAAATTCCTCTTGGGTGCACTTTATATATAATCTAGAATGGACATAATCCTGTTCTTTTTTTAGGTGATTCATTAAATGAAAATTATACCTAAGAAAGTACTTGATACCATTACTTGTGATGTTCACTTATCAAACTCTTCAAGATATTTCCAAGACTTCTATTTACCACCTCTATTTTACCATTAGTGTGAGGATGATATGTTGAGCTGAAGCTAAGGTTGATTCCTAAATTTTCCATAAAATTCTCCAAACACTGTCCACAAACTTGGCATCTCTATTAGAAACAATACTTCTAGGTAATCCATGCAATATAACTATTTATTTGCAGAACAAGTTTTCTATGTTAGAAGCATAAATTATCTTTTTTTAGGCTAGAAAGTGTGTCATATTTGATAATCTATCAACAATAACAAAAATTGAGTCATTTCATCTTTTCTTTATGGGAAAGCCTAGAGAAAAGTCCACACTTATAGAGTTCCATGGTCTATTTGGAATTGGTAGGGGTTTATATCATCCAACATTTTGACTTCTTCTTTTTTCATATTGACATATCCTGCATCTCTCAACAAGTATTCTTACATCAAATTGTATGCCTAGCCAATAGAAAATTGCTTGTAATTGTGCTATAGTTTTTTCATGTCCAAAATGACCTGTTGATTATCAACTTATGATTTTATTTAACAAATTTTCTCTCATCAAAAATTTTGGAATCCATAACTGACTGCCTTTAAACATAAGTCCTTCTTATGTCATATAATCCAACCATTGTGTTATGTCTCTAGTTAAAATATTTTCACGAGATGTGTAAGCTTCTTTGAAATTTGGAACATATTTATACATATCTTTTAACTCATGAAACCCTAAGACATTCACCTAGATATTTTCCAGAACTAAATATATTCTACTTAATGCATCTGCTACTTTATTTGATTTTTGACTTCTATGTTTGATAAAAAATGTAAAATTTTGTAGAAATTCAATCTGTTTAACATGTATTTGACTCAATTTTGTCTCGTTATTGATATACTGTAAGTCATGATTATCTGTGTAAATGATAAACTCCCTTGGAATAAGATAATGTCTCCATTTATTTAAATTTTTTATGATGGCATATAACTCCTTATCATAGGAAGAGTATTTTTTCTTGGCTTCACTAAGTTTTCACTAGATAAGGTGACTAGTTTTCCTTCTTGAAATAGAACAACTCTTATTACAGTCCCACTGACATCGAACTCAACTTGAAATAACTTGTTGAAATATGGAATAATAGAATATATTGTCTTGTAATATTTTTCTTTAATAATTTGAAACTCTTGCCAACTTCCTCTATCAAACGAAATTATTTATTGCTTTATTTGATGGTTTCCATAATTGGATCAGAGATGCCACTGAAATTCTTGATAAATTTTCTATAAAAACCTTCCAACCCATGAAAACTTCTTACCTTCAAAATGCTTATTAGTGTAGGCCAATTGATATGGCCTTGACCTTCTCCTTATCCATATTTAAGACTTATTTTGAGATTTAAAAACCCACATATAATAATTGTATCTTCATGAAACTACTTTTTTTTAAAATTAATTAACAATTTTTTGTGTGGAATTTTTCCCAAAACAATCTTAAGATGTCATAGATTCTCTTCTTTTGACTGAATTTAAATTAGGATATCACAAAGATAAAATAGAACGAATTTTACAATGAAGACTTTTAAGACCTCGTTCATTAACCTGATAAAAATACTAAGAATGTTGGTATGCCCAAAGGGAATTTCAGACCATTAATATAAACCATTATTAATTTTAAATGTTGTTCTCCATTCATCACCTTCTCTGAATATGATTTGATGATATCCACATTTTAAATCTATTTTATAACAATATGCAACACCACTTAAACAATCTATCATGTCATCAATATGAGGCAACAAAAACCTATACTAGATTGTAATTTTGTTAATTGCTTGAAAACATGTATACATTCTCCATCCACCATCCTTCTTTAGAGTTAATACTATTGGAACAACACACATGCTTAAGCTTTCTCAGATGGGACCCTTATCCAACAATTCCTGTACTTGATTTTTAATCTCTTCATTCTCCTTTGGGGTAATTCTATAAGCTTCCTTATTTTGAAGAATGACACCTAGAACCAAATAAATATCATAGTTGATACTTCTAACGTGAGGAAATTTATCAGTATGTCATCCACTACAATATCAATAAATTCATTAAAAATACTTTTAATTTATTCAGGGAGATCATTCAGATTTGTGCTTGTGAGGACTACCTTTGGCTTCCCAATCAAAGATAAATTTATATTTTCATGTTTTATTTCTTGGAGGAACTCTTTTCCACTAAATAACATTATCTTGGATTTGTCTTCTTGTAGTACTTTTTCATCCTTCAAAGGAAAGAGTTCATGTTTTTTCCATCCTTTTTGAAAGTGTGGGTGCCACTTCTTCCATCATGTATTGCCTTCCTATCATTTATCCAAGATATTCCAATTAGAACATCACATATATCCATAGGAATAACATCACAAAGCACATTATCTCTATAGCACCCTATTTAAAATCCCACTTCACATTGTTCATTATCTAGTATCTAATGTCCCTTCTGTAACCAAGATAATTTGTAGGAAGTGGGATGTTTATCTTTCATTAGATTTAAATTTTCTACCATTTATGTGGATACTAGATTATTAATACTCCCACTATCAATAATGACTTTACAACATCTCCCTCAATTTAGAGACAATTCTGAACAATGTTTCCTTTGTATAGCTTACTTCTTTAACAGGTTTGAATAGGTTCTCTTCATAATTATAGATTCACCAATTTCAGTTGGATTTTCATGTGCAAAGGATTTTACTCTTTTTGTGTCATTTTGTGCCATATGTGTGCTACCTTGACAATAATACCTTTCTAGACATCCATTAGATTTATGACCAATTTTATTACATGTATAACATCGTACTACAAAATATCTACCTGTACCTCTTTGATATAGTCTTCATCCTCTGAAATCTCCTCTTGATCACGATTCTAGTTGATGAGAACCCTTTCCTTCTTCTCTTTGAATGGGAAACCTTCTACTTGACTATCCTCTTCTTTATTCCCCTCTACCTGCTTCTCCTCTAATCCTTATCGTACTTCATCCCATTCCTCTTTGACTCTACTTGCTTGCTAGCTTCCATGCTATCTTAAGGGCTATTTGATAAGATTCTTTAACTATTTTTAAGGAAAAAATATATATGTCATCTAGTATTTAAAATTTTAAACCATTAATATATCTAGCTAGATTTTGAGTATCCTCTTCGACATGAACATATCTTCTACTTAAGATATAAAATTCCTCTATATGTTATTTTACAGATATATATTATTGTTTAATATTTTGGATTTGTCTAAAAATATTTAGCTCATAATGGCAAGGAACAAAATTTACCTTTTAACTTGGCTACCATCCAATCCCAACTAGTGATCTTCTTTTTTCCTTTATTTCTCCACTCTACTTGCACATTGTCCCACAATAATGTATCATGTCCTTTTAATTTGTTCGCGACAAGGTTGACTTTCTTACTTTCAACTACATTTTCATAGTCGAAATATTTATCCATGGTGTTAATCCAATCAGTCAGCTCTTTAGTATTTAAGTTTCCCTCACACATAGGTGCTTCTAGTATTAGTGTGTTGCTCAATACCACGATCATATTGATCATATTCTCTTCTAGAGTTTCCTATTCAATGCCAACTTCTTCTTCATAGGTTTCTTTTGGCTCACCAATGTCACCTGTGTCAATGTCTCTCCTTTGTGTAATATCTAATGCATATAGTCTTCTTTTTATATGTATTATCTCATCAGGTAAGATTTGGTTGGAAGCTAGTCTTCCTTGACCAATACCAACACCCATAAATGATCCCTTATATCTTTCCAAGGTAACCTAATCTCCCCTACATTAGGTTCTGATCTACGGTGTCTAGCACAACTATAGTGGTCCAATTCAATTTCCACTCCACAGTGTTGTGTAATGCACCCATTATTGGCATCCTTTGTGAAAAAATGATGTCCATATTCCCATATATATGGGAACATATGCACCTATAAAAAAAAAGTCAAAAAGTCATAGTCTCATGTGTCTAATAACTTGAACATAATTAAAAATATATAATATATATATATGCTATAATTCAAATGTGCGGTATGAACGATATGAACTTAAGAATGTACAGAAATAGGTTATTACTGAGTTGTTACACCCAAATTTTTTGTTTAGCACATTCTCTTCAGTGTGGGGGTAATGATGAGATTCACTGTATTTCTCTCTGACTTAATCAACAACCCAATTCTTAGGGAATCCAATTGGCATAGTTTATTTTAAACGATTGAGATAAGGCACACTTCTATCATTCAATCGTTTGGATTCTTTCCTACCACTGTCCCATTTCCTCCTCTTTTTTCTCATACAATTTGACCCACGGTTTTTTCACTTCAATATCATAAAGAATCATTTTGTTGATGGCTTCAATTTCTATATTGGTTAATGAAATCAAACCAACATATATAGTATCTATGAGATAAAAAGATGCATTAATATGAAGTTCATTATGAATATTTATTGTGTAGAAAATTGAAAAATGATAAGCCATTTACTCTTTATCATCTTTCTCTTTCCATTTGTTTCGATAAGCTACCCTTCTCTTTTGTCTTCATCCCATCCATCATGCCAAATTTCTGCACTTTGTGTGTTGTTGATTGGCTTGATGTACTCACTGGAATATTAGAAAGACTCATATAATATATACTCATATTCCACAAACCTCTTAGGTTTTTCCCATTTTCGAACAAAACCTTTCAATTTCTTCACGTACCTCTAGAAAATAAGCAAGGAGGGGGTGAAAACAAAACTCTAATGCATTCTCAATTAACTTGGCTAGAAATAATTCCAAATCCGAACAGTATAAAATCCAAATTCATTTGTTAATGTGTTTCAAACTAGCAAGAGTGGTTCATCGTCAGGACAAGATGAAGAACCAGATCCATCAACAAGTTAAATAGAGATATCTATCATTCAATGGCAAGAATGAAATGATGAAATGACTACATTTGACAAAGGAAAATTCAGCAACAAGTTAAATAGGGATATCTATCGTTCAACAACTAGAAATAAATGACTACATTTGAACAAGGAAAGGAATGAGAAATAACCACATTTGACTCGGACAAGGGATAGGGAAAATAATAATAATTAGTTAATTAATAATTAATTAGTTAGTTTGTTAAAGTTATTCATTAATTTTTTTTATAACAAATAAATCTTATTTTTAACTAATTTCTATGAACTTACATTAAGGCTAGAATCTTAAATAATTGAATATTCTCTATATTATTTTAAAATTAGATCAGCTATATAAAGACCCTCTCTATTATAAGGAAGAATAAATAATTATTTTGCTAAATTTGTTTAAACTTGTTAACTTGTTTATTTATTAAGTTATATGAAACTAGATCTCTAAAATGTTCTTTTTTTATAACATATAAATTTGTTTATAGTTAATTATCTATTTTAATTATTAGATTTATTTATTTTCATTAGCTATAGGCATCATCGTATAATAGAGGATTAAAACTAAATGTTTATCACTTAATCAACCAATCAGTTAATTTATATGTGTATGTATTATATACAATTATTTGCTTATGTATCAAGAATAATAAAAACTAGGTCAAAAGTAAATTTTTTAGACTTTAAACTAAGAAAAATATCCTAATGCAAAAAAAAATTAAAAATTTAAATTTAAATAATAAAAAATAATTTAGCAAAGAGAATAAAGGGAGAAACAAACAAACCAGAAGACGAGGGAGTAAAAACCAGAGACTAAAGGAAAAAAGAGTAAAACAGGAGTGGCTGAGGGGGGAGGGGGAGGGGCTAAGAGGAAGGGGAAGCGATCCAATAGCTGCTAATCTTCGAGTCGTCATCCCTGTTTTTTAGGTAAACTTGACTTAGGATAGATTCAAAGTTGACCAGGTACAGTGATGGTTTTGGGGCACATGGTATTGTGCACCCATAGTATTCTGCCCATGGTATTATATATAATGGAGCTTATAAAAGGCTAGAAGGAATTCATTGTAATGCAAGACTTGGAGGTGAGCAGTGAAGGCTCACTTTGTTGGATTGGCTAGGGTTTTGGCCAAGGATAATGAAATTTCATTATGGTTGGGTTTTTCCCCGGATTTACAACTTTCCCCGATAAACATGTGTGTTTATGTGTTTATGGTTGTTGCTGGTTATTTTTATATTTATTCCTCTTAGTAATGCTCTGTAATTAATTTGTGTTCTTGCGTAAATTTCTTAACAACTGGTATCAGAGAAAGATATTGGCTTCAAAGGGATTCTTTGATGTCAGGGGTTTATAGTGCCCAATGAGATCAATGCGGCCTTTTTTTACAGATCTGGGTCTAGCAAATAATGGTGGAACAATTGTGCATGGAAGAATGTGCGGAAGATAGTGCCATAACTGCTAGGGATCGCAGTGCATTTGCAATATTTACCGGTTTGGAACATGTTGACGAATTGTTTGGGATTCATGCAACTATTTAAAGAAGGTCAGTAGAAGAAAATTGTTCATGCGGCTTTGAAAATTGTTTGTTTTCTACTACGTGAGGCCACCGGTGATGGAATCTACGAGGTTCTCGACGGGCTCACAGCTGGAGTGGTTTGATAGAATTTTTTGAGCAAATCAAATTGAGAGGGGATGGATCAGAATCACAGCAGCAATTAAAAAAGAAAAAATAATGAAGTCAAAATTATTGCATGTAAATGGGCATACTACTGTAAGACCTAGTAAGGCATGTGTACCCCTCGGTGATCACCGGTAAAGTCTGGGTTAGACCTAGGTGATAGGGGGGATGTCAGGTTAATAATACCTCAGGTAAAAACTCTAAGGGGTGTAAGAGCTAGAGTGAGCGGGATTGTCTCATTTAGCAGGTTTGGCTAGAGTTAGTCAAGGAACCCCAAGTCAAGTTTAAAGGGGGAATTGTTAGGTAAACTTGACTTAGGATAGAGTCAAAGTTGACCAAGTACAGTGATGGTTTTGGGGCACATGGTATTGTGCACCCATAGTATTCTGCTTGTGGTATTATATGTAATGGAGCTTATAAAAGGCTGGAAGGACTTCATTGTAATGCAAGACCTGGAGGTGAGCAGTGAAGGCTCACTTGGTTGGATTTACCAGGGTTTTGGACAAGGATAATGAAATTCCATTATGGTTGGGTTTTTCCCCGGATATGGGGATTTCCCGGATAAACATGTGTTTATGTGTTTATGGTTGTGGCTAGTTATTTTTATATTTATTCCTCTTAGTAATTCTCTGTAATTAATTTGTGTTCTCGGGTAAATTTCTTAACAATGTTGAGGTTTCTCGGCCTTCTTTCAATTTCAATGGCCTCCCGAAACTTCTAGTGATGAAAAGGAGGAATCTTAGTAATAACTTGGGCCTCCTCAATACATATATGATGCTTACTCTTCTCTGCGTGTTCCACCAGGGCATAAGATTGGGTCCTCCCATGTTTGATGTCGGGTGCATGCTAATGAATCCTCTGATTTATAGAGCGCACAGTTTCACCAACATAGTGGGCCCCATAGGAACAAGGAATAAAATAAACACCTTTCATGTCAATGTGGTCAATAGGGTCTTTAATAGATCTTAAGGAGCTGCAAATGGCGTTAAGGGGTCTAAAGGTTGAGGGAACATTATGCTTCCTAACGATTCTCGCAATCTTGTGAGTGGTCCCCTGGATGAAAGGGAGATGAACCCCACTGATTCGATCTTTAAGGTCATTCTTAACCAGGGTTAAGAAAGACCCTAAAGATTAAATTGGTGGGGTTCATGTCCCTTTCATCCATGGGACCACTAACAAGACTATGAGAATACTTAGGAAGCATAATGTTCCCTCAACCTTTAGACCCCTTAAAACCATTCATAGCTCCCTAAGATATGTTAAAGACCCTGATGTTATTCCTTGTTCCAGTGGGACCCCCTATGTCAGTGAAACTGGGCTCTCTATAAATCAAAGTATTCATTAGCATGCGTCTGACATCAAACATGGGAGGACCCGATCTTCTACCCTGGCGGAACATGTGGAGAAGACTAAGCATCATATATGTATTAAGGAGTCCCAAGTTATTACTAAGATTGCTCCTTTTCATAACCAAAAGTTTAGGGAGGCCATTGAAATTGAAAGAAGGCTGAGAAACCTCAACAGGGATGATGGTTGGAAGATTAGCTGTTAGGCCCCTACACTAATAGTGTAACCCCTTATTGTTATTAGTACAACCCCTTTATTATATTGTTGTACCCGTGTAGTCCACATATTGTTATTATTGTGCCCCATAGAAGCCCACTATTGTTATTATTATGCCCTTACATTATTGTTGTTATGTCGGCTCTGATTATATTATGACTCGTCAGACTCCTATATATAGAAAGGAGGTCTTGTCATTTGTCTCATCCAAGAATTGTTCATTTATGTAATGTAAAGTAGGTTGCCCCCTCGAAGAGGCTAAATTCTAAGGCGTTGATCTATCTTTTCTATCTTTTTGTGAGCTGGTTTCATAACATTTGGTATCAGAGCTTTGGACTCTAGGGTTTTGCTACTCTCAATAGGTCATCGTGGCATTTTTGCTATAACTTTGTTTCTGTAACATTTCAGAAGCAAAAAAAAAAACCATTTGAGATGAAATTTCACTGAACCTTGGGTTCGAATTTGAAAGCTCTTCGTGCTATATTTGCGGAGATATGATCTGAGGAAGCTGGTCTTTTTGTAGACTCCTGAATTACATTCCAAACAGGTGACCTGGGGAAAATCTTCATAACTTTCTCTCTGAGCGTCGGATTGAAATTTCGTAAGAAGGTACAAAAAGAGGATGGACTGAAGTTTCTCGCATATATTTTTTAGAGCCAAAGGTCGAAACAGGGACACTTGGCATGTCATACAAGTTTGCTCTACTGAACTAGTCTATAATCAGGTCACTGTGGGAGATTTGGCATAACTCCTCCTTGGAAAATCCAAGAATTGTTCATTTGTGTAATGTAAAGGAGGTTTCCCCCTCGAAGAGGCTGAATTCTAAGGTGTTGATCTATCTTTCCTATATTTTTGTGCTCCGGTTTCATAACATTTAGTATTCAAACAATGTTGCTAGAACTTGAAGAGGAAGGAAAACTCATATTGGAACCTACAGTAGTCACAGAAACAAGAACCTGACATCTACGAAATTGATCAATTTCAAAGTATCTCATCAAGTGGAAGAATTTACCTACTGAAGATTCCACATGGGAGGACAAAAATTTTATACAGAAGCATCAAGAACTACTCAAGTGTTGAGGACAACACTTTTTGAAGTAGAGGGGCATGTTAGGCCCCTATACTACTAGTGTAACCCCTTATTGTTATTAGTACAAACCCTTTATTATATTGTTGTACCCATGTAGTCCACATATTGTTATTATTGTGCCCCATATAAGCCCACTATTGTTATTATTATGCCGTGACATTATTTTTGTTATGTCGGCTCTGATTATATTATGACCACTCAGACTCCTATATATAGAAAGGAGGTCTTGTCATTTTTATCATCCAAGAATTGTTCATTTATGTAATGTAAAGGAGGTTGCCCCCTCGAAGAGGCTCAATTTGAAGGCATTGATCTATCTTTTCTATATTTTTGTGAGCTGGTTTCATAACATTAGTAGCTGTTGGATCCCTGCCCTTTCGTCCTAGCCC
>APFE030175465.1:208295-250170 GCA_000404065.3 Pinus taeda
CATACATACATACTTTCTTCCTCATATTTGTTAAGTCATTTAGTGGAAGAAGGGTCATGGCGGTTAAACCAAGTGAAATGGAGACTCCTAGCAGGCACAACAGAACCCTGAAAAAAATGTCGATAGATTTTGGGGTGGGGTTTCTATCTAGAGATGAGATATGAAAATCATGACAAGAACTTGGAGATTCCACACCATAGTAAGATATGCACAAATGGGATCCTTCTCAAATAAATTTTAAAAGAAACAAAACTTAAATCAATTCAGTAAAATATAAATTTTACCTATAGAATGCTTGAAAGTTGTAAGTGTTGAAGGTTTTATAGAGCAAATTATATTCATAAGTGTTGAAGGTTCCAGAGTATGTCTATGTTCAAAGCTTCTAAGTGATCTATGAAGTCCAAATTCCAAACAAAACAATCGAAGTTGTGGCAGTGCCACAACATGGAGGAGGCAATAATAGAAGAAATGTTCTATCCAAACGATTAGGGTTGAATATAGTTAAGGTAAGTGAGACAATATCCACCCTCGATGCTTGCTTGTTAATTAGAATCGTCCATTCTCATACAATTATATGCTACATAAATCACAAGGTCCCATGTGACAATAGTGTACATGGCGGTTAATGACCGGATCAATTAAGCTACCAAGGTTGTGAGGTACAGTTGGAATGGGCAGAGAGTTAAGGATTATAAATATTATCCTAATGCAATCCAAAAAATTATTACTTTTATAAAAACATTGGAATTCAATATTAAATCGTAGGGTGTTGTTATGTAACAAAATACTCCTACAAATAACATGTTAATACCATCAATTTCTCAATACCACTCAGATAGAGTATTGGGAATTGTGGTATGCATAAATTTCGTTGGGATAATAAGTAACATATACAAATGATGAGAGTGGAATTGTGGATCGGATGGGATGTATTTTTTTGGTTTTGGAGTAAACATCAGTAAATGGGTTGCATGAAATTAAACACAGGGAGGTGTTAATAACTCAAAATACAAGTTAGATATTTCATAACCACATGTGGCAACAACAATATTTATGTGTATTACTATAAGTTGAAAAAAGGAAAAACTTTGGTTGTAGGGGTGAGATAATCTAAACATGACCAAGTTATGGGATTATGAAGGTCGAAAGGAGTGACCTAAACATAGTTTATAGAAATGATATTAAGAGAATCCTTGAGAATAGTGAATATACCTAGTGTGAATATGAGAAATAATTAAAGCATGAGCATGGTGAATGCAATGCAAGTAAGTAGATATTAAAAAAAATGTTTATGTGTGAGAACCAGTTCCATAGTCCAGAAGGAATTGTGAAGAATAATAAAGAACAATAAATAAGTCAAAATTCCACACAAATTCACTTGGGTCAAATAAGAAATGCAATATTATAATGATGATAATTAAGTAGAGAAAAAAAGAAAAATAACATGGAATCAGGAGGTTCCTTGCAAAGTTGAAGTCTTCTGCTAGAGGAAGTGTTCCAAAAAGGGATACCATTGTGCCTTAGGCTCAATATAGGTCTGTGCTCAGACAACACATTCAAGTTGTGCCTTAGGCTCGTGTGATTTATATTTGAAGATTTTAGATGACCATTAATTCCCCCTATTAGATAAGAGGTGAGAAGATGAAGAAATATCAATTGTAAGAATTTTCAATACTTAAGAAAAAATTATGTGGTATGAGTGAAATATCTTGTTGGCTATTAAATCCCATTTCCAAATAGTGATCCATCCAAGGTGAATCTTTGTTCTTGTAGGAAGCTTGTTCCTGAATATTTTGTTTAAATGAAGAGTGCATTGACCACAATTATTAAAGGGTGAAGATCAAAATATTGTTCTTTCACATGGTCAACTCATTAATAGTGTTGGCATTTGATAATCTGTTGTGAATGTGGAGGAGAAAGATCTGGAACAGGTGATTATGAATTGTCCTGAAGGAACCCAACACTCTAAAACTTGATGGCTTTGTAGTAGTTTAGACTGTGAAAGGAGACCTCCTTGTCATACTAAAGACTAGTTCTATGCTTGTTGCTAATAAGTGCTTCCCATGGTATGATGATAGGCTTGGGAAGTGCAACATGAACTTCAGCATATACATGAAAATATGGTTTTGCACTAGACGAAAAATGTGAATCAACCTCAACATTAATGATTTTATTAGTTTTTAGTTATTAATAGGAGTCTACTTGAGAATCAATAACATGATTGCTCTGAACATTTTTTTTTATTATGTAATTCATCATGCTAAAGTTGTGTTTAAAGCTACAAAAAATCAATCTTTTCATGTGCATTTTAAAGAAATATTCGAATGTCAAATAGAGTGTCCTTCTTGATATTTAAAACCCATCAATAGTGGAATTTATTAGAGTATTTAAAAACTCTAATAACTCAGTAATTATGTCTATCGTATCAGGCTCAGCCAATAAGTGCAAGGGAAAAAGCTTTGATGACAAACATATAAAATGACATATAGAAAGAGTTTTTAGCTATATACTTAAACTCAAAATGAGGTGAGAGGGAAATATTACTTCCTAAAATAGAGCAAAAGATCAAAAATTAATGTTAAATTGAACTTACAACCAATGCTTCAAATTTCACCAATATGACCACACCTTAAATGCTTGGTCCAGATAAGGTGTCGAGATTTTCTTAACTTAGACAAAATGAAGGGACGACCTGTTGTAGCTGCTACAACCACTATCCAAAATTTTTCCTTAACTTTGTTTTAGAGCCTCCCTACCAACCATCCTCAGCAACATGTCTTGCACTGAAATGCACATGAGCTTTAGTGGTTTTCTAGTAGCTTGCCAGCCTGTGCATTATAGCTTGCTTCAATCTCCTCACAGGATACACTCCAGACTTGGTCAAGATTCTAGCTGAGCAGCCCCCTCAAGAAATTTCACAATTCTAGAGGCAAACCAACCTTCCCTCTAGAAATTGTGGAAATCTCACTCGCAGCCTACTAGGCCCAGAAATTGTGCAATCCTATCAAATAGTCTTCCAAGTGAAAATTGTGTAATCTGGCCTAACAATGCTGCTCAAACCATAAATTGCATAATTTTATGCAGTAGTCAGCTACTCTTCCCATAATTGTGCAATCCCTCTAGACAACCATCCCAGCTTCCTCCCACAAATTGCGCAAAAATCTCCCTAAGTCAAGTAGGTTGTTGCATGTGCCTTCAGGTTGACTGGTTCCACCCGGGACCGAGCAAACTTGATTTTCATGCATGGCTCCTTTTTTCAGAAATAGAAAAAAGTAACATGCAAAAAGCATCCCTAGATTTTAAGGAGCTATTTTTAGTAGCTGGAGGTTACATGCAAAGACAATTTTAGAAACTTTCCTCCAAGTGTCGCCTTTTTCTAGATTTGTGGCATGCGCATCATGAGCATCAAAATTATTTATTCAACACTTTAGAGCTCAATATTCACATTGATCTTAGACCTCTGACATCCTACAACACATGCAGAAGCCTTCGACAAATCCAGCTCAGCTATTTCCGGGTAAGTCTGCTTAACTTGTCTTTTGCAACATTTTTTTCACTTTTTTTGTTTTGGCTTATGTGAGTGTTGTTTTCTTGATTTCTCTGAATGCTTGTTGTCGTTTGCATGCATGTTAGCATGTACAAGCACTGTTTCAGTTTTGGTTACCATCTCTTTGTTGTCGCATGCATGACACTGTTTTGCATGGATGGTCGTTAATTCGGTGACTCGTTTCACACACATGCATGTTGTTCCATTTTCTGAATCTTGCATTCATTGTTTGCATGCCTAATCATTCACTCTTGCTTACACCTAATATTTCCATGCATTCACATCTTCATTTTCTTTCAGTTGACTGACGGTGGGTCTGTGTAACCTTGGCCCAAAGTCTCCCTCACGAAGACAACATTGTGCAATTCTGAGAGGGAAGGCTCTTCCTTCCTCACAAAAAATGTGCAATTCTAGCGAGTGACTTCCCTCTAGTCTTTCCTTGCACAATTTTGAGAGGCAGTGACTACTGGCCCAGAAAATTGGGCAATGCAATATTTGGCCCTGCAGTACTTGCGAGATGAAACTGAGCATTGCACAATCCCAGTACCTAGTAGGTCAGTCTGGATTACATATTGTGCAATTTCAACAGTCAACCCGATAGCCCAAACTGCCTTTTCCGCAGTTCCAGGAATTAATCTCTAAGCCTCCTAGTGAAAATTAAGAAATCCTTTATAGTAGTTCCCTAGGTATGTTGCATGTCATCCCTCAAATTTGATTTGGTTTCAACTAATAGATTTCTTTCCATGCATGTCACCATGTCTCCAAATATAGTAGGTGTTTGTCCTTCTCTCAATAGTTTAGGCTCAATGGCCTTCAAGATAGTAGGGTCAAAGGACATCGACGGAAGTGCAACTAGAGCACCAATTGAGCAAGTGTTTATGAGGTTACCAATCTATGAAGACACTAAGCTGAATGTAGATAAAGACATTGGGTGAAATGGAAAGAGGTCAATGATGCGTTCTTAGGCACATTTGGGGAAGATCCCGAAGATCACCAAGTCTATGTGAACATTCACAAGTCAGGATTGTACTAGATTGCATGCCAGTATCCTGCATTCCCATGCACAAACACGATATATTTGATCATCTCACACACTAATCCCAAGACTATGACATTGAGAAATGTCAGCGGGATGGTGATTGCTACCTTCAGGGTACAAGATTATCAACAGATGTACCATTTTTCGAATATAATGATCACCATGGAGATACCCTTTAGCACACCTAGCAACAATGCCAACTCAAGAGATATCTTAAAGAACTGGGTAAAGGAGCCAGCCAAATTCAGGATGACACCCAACTAGGTTTACAAGATGAAGATACTGTAGAAGGCATATCAATACTTGGTCATCTTCTCATGCCACTTGTGTGGCCAAGAGATCACAAAGACCTTCCTGCACATTTGGGTGATCGTGTAGGACCAACTAGCTAGTGAAGGCAAAGCATGCAACTGGTCTGACTTGTTGCCTCACAGGCTGAAGGAATAGGTCATAGGAGCTCGGTAGCCACCCAAATGTCAGCAAGAAGAAATCTACATGTCCACCTACATCTTGGATGCAATTTGTGCCTATCAGCAATTCCCAGGCATGAAGTGGGCATGGACATCAGCATAAACCTCTGTCAATACTTATTGTACATTCTTTTCGAAATGCAACTTCAAAGGAGTTATCGCAAATATGTCAGATCATTTTGTCATGCCGGTGTACAAGATGATATTTTAGTAGAATCCACCTTACATGTCAAAGGCAACAATGGAGGCACTGATTGACATAGTGGATTGGTATGTCTCACCATCCAGCACCTTCATACGGATGTACAATGTGGAGAATCCTCTACATGTTTTTCCGAAATTTTCCATGGACAAGCTCGTCATGCAAGAAGTATCATACCAAATCGTGGTAGGACTATCAGCTAGGCTACACCAGAAGAAGAAGGCACCTTGGCCCACTCTTCCATTGCGGATCCGGGTTATATGCGATACAAAATCTCAAGCATGTAGATGTCGTAATAAAGGAGATCAAGAAATATCCCTTTGACATCTGAAGCTTCAATCCATATGACCCGCACTGTATTCTGAAAGATCGCTACACGAGAGTATAGTTTCAGTGGATCCACAAGGCATTTCATTGGGTGGAGGAAGTCCCATGGAGATATTGTTGCAACTTCTCTAGGCCCAATGAACCAATCGACATCATTGTGGAATGATTAGTGAAGCAGTGTGAGGCAGTATCTAAGAGAGCACCAGCAC
Source organism: Pinus taeda (assembly GCA_000404065.3). Classification (NCBI taxonomy): domain Eukaryota; kingdom Viridiplantae; phylum Streptophyta; class Pinopsida; order Pinales; family Pinaceae; genus Pinus; species Pinus taeda. The sequence goes on from APFE030175465.1 coordinate 214,090, forward strand.
TGAAAGTAGTAGAGGTAAACATACCAGAGCGTGAAAAAGGTAGAAGAAAGTTGCAAGTTCAAAGTAGACCCACTTATGCAGAGAGAAACTTTGGCAGTAGAGGAAAAGAGATAACATCGTGATAGGAGGACAACATAAAGGCAGAGAGAAAAATAGAGGATGGAGGAAGCAGTGAAGGAGTTGCATGAGTCAATGGAGAAACTTTGGAAGGAACAGGATCTGCATAGACATGAGAAGGAAGGGAAACAAGAATAGGTACAACAAGGGGTGCAACGTGTACAGATAGATGAAATTTCACCCGTATAGGTAATAGACACATTCGAATAGCTGGCACCAAGTAGATAGGGTGAGCAGTCGTAGGATCAGGACTTTAGTCAAGAGACTGAACAAGCACTTGAGGAGATGGATATATATATGGAGTAGAAAGAATTATAGCAAGACACCGACCTCATGGCTTACCACCAAGATTTTGATCTATCAACCTCACTGGATCCCAAAGAAGAGCAAGTCCCAAGCGACCAAGGAGATACTGAGATCCTTGGAGACAATCCAGAAGGATAGATGCACAACATATCATTTGAATAGTCGCAGCATAGATTTGTGCAATCATGTAGAGTGTCTACTCCAGATGACAACAAATCCCCGATGAATTTGGAAGAACAAGTGATCCTGTCTAATGTGCAAAAGCATCTAGTAGAAATGGCCAATGCTACTAGAGCATATGCAGAAGCCACTAGCTCGAGTGTTCACTTCTTGATAGCTGAGAACAAGAGAATGGCTAAGGAGTTATAGACGGACAAGCAAGGGGGAGAACTAGTTATAGCATCTTCCCGAGCAAAGCTGAAGAAGGTGATATTATATGAATTATTGTCCATTGAGACAGTCATGCAGGCGTTGTATTCCAACTTTGGTATTGTGCATAAGGCAATTGTCCATCTCAACGATTGGCAGAAGCAATGTGCTAGGAGAGCATGTATCTTGTCAAACATGCATATTGTTGTCAACTACATGCAAAAATTGATAATGAGATACAAGGGAGCCCCATTATGGTTACCCAAGATGATGAAGCCCAAAGAGGAAGGCATGCATTTGGAGTCAGATCTGAAACTATGAAGATCTCCCACAACTCATCACTAGTTTGTAGGTTTCCCATGCATGAGTATTCAGGAGTATGGATGTTGTTATGTGCGCACATGTGATCCCATCTATTGGGGAACTCATTGAGGCAAAGACAAAGGCACAAGTCCGAATGGAGCTTGACTCGTACTTTGACGAGTTGATGCGCATAGCCACCAGTACAGACATGGTGATAAGTGCAGACACCATGCATCAGTATTTCATTGGTCCAATCCCGCTCAAGGAAATGATGCACATGATATTCGATGAGTTGGACACAGGAGCTAGAGTAGTGTACCCAGATGCAATGAAGGCAAGAGTTCATTTCCAGAAATATGTCAACACAGAGTACATGAACACCATCATAGACTACCAAGCTTGGCATCAGTTTGCCACTGTCAAAAATCGTGAGGATGTCAAAGATTTGTTCTTCCCATAGTTGTTTGAATCATATTGATGTCTTGCATGGCTTTCCCAAGCCTATTTTGTCTCACATGGGTACATGTGCATATTGTATGTAACATCTTGTCAAGTGAAGTTCAAGTGTTGATAGTTGAATGTAACAGTCATGTAGTAGGTGAAGAGTCATGAGGGCAGGTGAAGAGTAATAAAGGGGAATGCCAACGGTCACCCCACCCTTTGCTATATATAGTCCCTCATAACTCATTGTAGGGGCTTTTGGTCAGTCAAGTTTCACATAACATTATCTTAGAGAAAGTCTAGAGAGTATTGTAACAAGCCTTGGCTTCCCCACTTTGCAGAGCTAGTATATATATTTGGAGGAGCAGGCAGGAGTGGATGTAATGTTCCACTGTCAGAACTAGTGGTTGGTCATGGTTGTATTGTATAGCTAGAACTTCACTTCTTAATGTAACAGAGCTAGCATGTTTCATGCACACGTTTTATTGTATTTCCACTATCTTGTTTGCTCTAAACGATATATATATATATTATATATTATTTTTTTTTTTTTTTCTTACTCCTCTTTATAGACTCGCTATGTATATGTATGTATGAATCTCATTAAAATGTGTTGTTGGTTTAAACATCACTTTGGATTGCTAGCTTACTTGCCTTCTAGTCTCTTATGCATCTTTTCTCGTGTGTTCCCTTCTTAACTCTGTGCTTTCATAGGTTTCCAAGGGGTGCACACAACTCACCCTCCATGTGTTAGAACCATTCATCCACCTTCCTTGACTTGCTACATATGTCACACCCTTGCTACCAATAGGGACATCTTACTTGACTATGCACGCAATCGTGATCAAGACGATATCGTACGATCCACTACTGGGACTCCTACACCAAATGGTATAAGGTTTAGTTGGGACTTCTTACCATGGAGATCCCCTCACAGGTTAGTGGCTCCATCACCATTAACATTTTTGGTGCTAGAAGGAGGTCTATATGACAAGTTGTTCATCTCATCCTGTTTTGAACCTTTTCACATCTATCACGGATTCTATTAGATTCATCCCTCCATGATGTGTTTCACATGCCGAAATTCTCAACATCTCGAGGGAGATTTTTGATCTCTTATGTGAATTCATGTATGATGGTGAAGCAAAAGTAGCCTAGCCTAAGTACTTAAAAGAATTCTAGGTATTACTTGAGAATACAGATGAGTTATATGCTGAAGAGGCCAACCTGCCACTTTCATACACACTTTGCAAATCCCCACAATGGTGGTATGGAGTCTCCCTCCTAGTAGTGTGAACTCACTTGACCAATTCTATGATCTCATTGAATCTACTTTCCCCCATTTTGATTTGGAACCTCTTGACAAAAAATTGTTACAACAATGGAAGGTCCCACATGAATTTCCTATGGGATTTTGGGAACACTTCCGTGCGTTGTAGTTTCAAGCTCCGAAAATCCAGATGAAATTTCCATATCTTTCAAACAGATTTGAATATTGTCTTAACAAATTAGTCAATCCCAAGAAGAAGTTCAAGCCCAAACCCTACTCAACATACTACAGTGATGGAACTACATAATCATATATGGACAAAGTCACTGTCACAAATGACTGCCTGTCGTCCCCTCATCAAACAACTCCACAACTGCAGGGTGATGTGGGAGAACATGCAGACAAGTTTGTTCAACTGTCACAACCTGCCAATATCATTTCTCTCAATTTTCATGCACATTTGGTTGCGAAGGCCATGGGTTGTCACATGACTATTTTACCTCAACCTTCGTCTTCATGTTCTGCTGATCCTCTGGATTGCACTGTCTTGTGTTCTTCCATGCTGGACTTTACACTTGTTGTGAACAATGATCAAGCTATTGAAGTAGTTGGTGTTCCACAACCAACCTACACTGTCATTCATGAAGAGTATGACTAGAAGCTTGAGCATCAATCCTCGGAAAAGGATGACTCCCTTTTCTCTAAGCCTCCTCTGTTGTTTTTGACATCTTGAGTGATTCGATCATTAATGATTTCACATGTGTATCTCTGTCTACGGATGCACCCATTGTTGATCATTCGCAAAACACACTGGATGTCAGTCCATTATATAACAATAGAGAGGATAAATTATTCACTGAAAATCCACTCGATTTTTCATCTACCTTTTCTGGAAACATAGAGGGTGAATTTTTCTGCTTGTCATCTACCCCTCTATTTGATTCATCAGATCATGAGGATTGTAGAATTGAGACTTCTGTGATTTGTCATAGTTGTAAGATGTAGTTTATTTTCCAAAGCCACCTATTTATGATGATCTATCTATCGATGAAGTTGAAACCCCACAGACTATTGATGCACTTCAGCCCAAGCTGATGGTTATGTCAAGCCCTCGCTGTCTTGAGGTTGGTTTCACTTCCGATCAGGAAATTGTTGAAACATCTGAGGTTCCTCAACAATCATATGTATGCACTGAAGATCAATATCACACATAAATTATGCTTCCTCCACTCGAACTACATGATCCCATTGCTCATGCATTGGAGGAATCTTACATAGCAAGCATGCGTGCACGATGCAAGTTCTCTTTATTTCTTTCATTTGCTTGCATGTCACAGTCAAGAGTATGTGTATTCTTAACAACTAGACGCAGTGTTGTACAACACTGTGATAAGTCCATGGATTGCATGTCATGCAGTTGCACTCACTTATGTTTTTTGGACACATATAAACTTGGAGTGTGCTTGTATTCATTGTGATATATTACATGTTTGCTAGTTTGCACAACTGTGTTTTTCGCGAATCATGCCTTCACCAACATGGGTCGACCAATGCACCGATGGCTGCATTTGAAGTATCACTTCACATGATCAAGCCCATGGATTGTTAGCTTAGGAGTAGTTGTAGTGTTTTCTTTTGGTTTCTTTTCTTGAATGTACGTTTGCTTCTTACCTTGCATGTTTGTTTTCTTCTTACCTTGGATGTATGTTTGCTTCTTACCTTGCATGTTTGTTTGCTTGCATGTTGTTTTCTTACTTTATTTTCTTCCACATTTACTTCTGATTTCACTTGGTTTTGTGTTTGTTTTCTTGCTCACATTCATAAGTAAGTTTTGCATGAAACTGTGTCACTCTTGAAACAAGCTGGTTAAAGTACAAGAGGACTTGTGCAATTATCAATACTTGGTTATCTTTCATCCTCCCTCTATATGAAGAACTTGTTATCTTTAGTCCATGATACGTCAATGGAAAATACGTACCATTCGAAGTGAACCTTGGTGAAAACACAATGCTTGTGCACTAACTAGTGTCACCTACTCGAGTTGTTTGTTTTTGGGTTAATCCTTGTCAGCTCAGTTAAGTAGAGTAAGGTGAGGGGGAAAACCTTAACAAGCATGTCAGAGGTATATATAAACTACTTCTCTAAAGGAACAACCTATTATGCTCTCAATAAGTAAGAATCCCTCTTCCACCTATGAAATGGATAAGTGCTATGCACAGTTAGGAAAATGAAAAATGAAAAATTGAAAAAGTGAAAATTTTTGAAAAAATGAAAAATGAATAAGGTGAAAGAAGAGAAAGGCTTCCTGTGTAGAGAAGTGATGCAAGTAACTCCGTCGGGGCACTGACTTGTCTTGCTAGTATCAGAACAATGCTTGTGTTCCTACGTGACTCCGTGGGGGTATTGTTCATGCCTGCTAGCAATGGAGCAACACTAGGGATGAAACTAAAACTCTCACGACCATACTTCTTGTGCACCAATATACCATCCTCAGCAGCATGTCTTGAACTGTCAAGTGCATGAGCTTCAATGGTTTTATAGCAGCTTGCTAGCCTATGCACGATAGCTTGATTCACTCCCCTCATAGGCTGCCACTCCAGACTTGGTCCAGCTACTGGTTGAGGAGCTCCCTCAAGAAATTGCACAATTCAGGTGGGAAACTAGCCTTCCCTCTAGAAATTACACAAATTTGACTGGCATCCTGTTGGGCCAAGAAACTGCGCAATCCTTTTAAGCAGTATTCCCAGTGAAAATTGCACAATATGGCCCAACAGTGCTGCTCAGCCCAGAAATTTTGCAATTCTTGGCAGCAATCAGCTGCTCCTTCCAAAAATTGTGCAATCCCTCCAGACATCCAACCCAACTTCCTCCTAGAAATTTCCTAAGTTGACTGGTTCCACCTAGGACTGAGGAAACTTGGCTTGCATGCATGGGTTTCTTTTTCCCGAAACAGGAAAAAGCAACATGAAAAAAGCATCCCTAGATTTTAGGGAGTTATTTTTAGCAGCAAGAGGTTACATGCAAAGATCATTTAGGAACTTTCCTCCAAGTGTCTCTCTTTCCTAGATTTGTGGCATGCGCGTCATGAGCCTCAAACTTATTTATTCAATGCTTCAAAGCTCATTCTTCACATCAATCTTGGAGCTCTGACATCCCACAACACATTAAGGAGTCTTCGACACATCTGACTTAGCTATTTCTAGGTAAGTCCGCTTAAATTGACTTTTGCAACATTTCTGTCGCTTTTTGTGTTTTGGCTTGTGTGAGTGTTGTCTGCTTGATTTCTATGAATGCTTTCTGTCATTTTCATGTGTGTTAGCTTGTACAAGCACTATTTCATTTTTCGATAGCATCTCAATACTATCACATGCATGACACTCTTTTGCACGAATGACCGTCAATTCGGCAACTCATTTCACGCACAGGCATATTGTTGCGATTTCTGAATCTTTCATTCATTGTTTGCATGCATGGTCATTCACTTGTTCTTACACCCAGTATCACCATGCATTCACATCTTCATTTTCTTTTAGTTGCCCATCAGCAGGTCTGCGCAACCTTAGCCCCAACACTGCCTCATTAAGATATCGTTGCGCAATTCTGAGAGGGAAGACTTTGTCTTCCTCTCAGAAAATTCCCAATTCTAGCAAGTGACTGCCCTCTAGTATTTCCATGGACAATTCTGAGAGGCACTGACTACTGGCCCAAAAAATTGTGTAATGCAGTCCCTAGGCCTACAGCACTTGCGAGCCAAAATTCTACATTACCCAATTGCAGCACCCAGCAGGGTAGTTTGGATTATGCATTGTGCAATTCAAGAATTCAACTAGCCTCCTACAATCCATACTACCTTTTGTGCAGTTCTGGTAGTCAATTTCCTGACCTCTCAGTGAAAATTGTGCAATCCTTTCCAACATTTCCCCAGGTATGTTGCATGTGAACCCTCAAGTTTGCTTTGGTTTTAAATGACAGATTTATTTCCATGCATCTCACCATGTCTCTAGATACAACATGTGCACATCCATCTCTCAGTAGTTCAGGATCAATGGCCTCCAAGGGAGTAGCGTCAAAGGACACCGACGAAAGCACAACTGGAGCAGTAGTTGAGCGAATGTCTACGTGTTTACTGATCTATGAAGACACCAAGATGATTGTAGACAAAGACACCAAGATGAAATGGCAAGAGGTAAATGATGCATTCTCAGGCACATTTGGAGATGATCTCGAAGACCGCCAATTCTATGTGAGCATTCACAAGTTCGACTTATATGGACTGCATGCAAGTATCCTACATTCCCATGCGTGGACATGATAAATTGGATCATCTTGCACACTGATCCCAAGACGATGACATTGAGCAATGTCAGTGACATGAAGATTGCTACCCTTAGGGCACAATATTATCAACATATGTACCATTTGTTGAAGCCAATGATCACCATGGAAACACCCTTCAGCACACCCAGTGGCAATGCAATCTCTAGGGATATCTTGGAGAACTAGGTAAAAGAGCTAGCCAAATTGAGGATGACACCCAACTAGATTTACAAGACAAAGATACTGCGAAAGGTGTATCAATACTTGGTCATCTTTGCATGTCACTTGTATGGCCAATAGAGCACGAAGACCTTCCCACAGAGTTCGGTGATCGCATTGGGGCAATTGGCCAATGAAGGCAAGGCATGCACCTAGTTCGACATGTTGGATGACAGGCTAAAGGAACAGGTCACAAGAGCTCAGAAGCCACCCAAAGGTCAGCAAGTAGAAATATAAATTTCCACCAACATCTTGGATGCAATCTGTGCCCCTACACAATTCTCGGGAATGAAGTGGGCATGGACATGAGCGGAAACCTCTCTTAATACTTGTTGTAAACTATTTTTTGAATGCAGCTTCATAGGAGTTAGCACACATCTTTCAGATCATTTTTTCACCTTGGTCTACAAGATGATATTTGAGCAGGATCCACCTTGCATCTCAAAGGTAGCATTGGAAGCACTGATCGACATAGCGGATTGTTATGCCTCACCATCCGACACCTTCATACAGATGTACAATGTGGAGATGTCTCTGCATGTTTTGCCACATTTTTCCATGGACAAGGTCATCACGCAAGAAGTATGATACCAATTCTCGACAGGACTATCATCTAGGGTGCACTGGAAGAAGAAGGCACCTTGGCCCACTCTTCTGTTACGGATCAGGTTGTACGAGATATGGAACCTCAAGCATGTAGATGTCAAAACAGAGGAGATCAAGAAATATCCTTTCGACATCCAAAGCTTCAATCTGTATGACCCACATTGTATTGTGAAAGATCACTGTGTGAGAGTATAGTTCCAGTGGATCCACAGGGCATGTCATTGGGTGGAGGAAGACTCGTGGAGATATTTTTTGCTAATTCTTCAGGCCCAATGACCTAGTCAGCATCATTATGGAATGGTTAGCAAAGTAGCATTCAGGAGAGCACTGACAGTAGTAGCAGTAGAGGTAAACATACTGGCATGCGACAAAGGTAAGAGAAAGTCTGTCGATAATGTGGAGGCAGAACAAAACTACAAGTTTAGATAAGACTCGCTTATGTAGAAAGCAACTTTGGCAATAGATGTGAAGAGGCAACAATGCAACAGGAGGACCGCACAAAGGCAGAGAGAAAGACAGAGGATGGAGGAAACAATGAAGGAGTTGCATGAGTGAAAGGAGAAACTCCAGAAGGAACAGGAGTTGCGTAGACATGAGAAGGAAGAAAGAAAGAATAGGTACAATAGGGGTCACAACATGTACAAACATATGAAACTGCACTCGTACACGTAGTAGACTCATCTGAACATATGGCACCAAGGAGACAACGTAAGCAGTCATAGGAGTAGGACTTCGCTTAAGAGATTGAACAATCACTTCAATAGATGGATATGGATATGGAGTAGAAAGAGTTAGAGCAAGACATTGACCTAATGCCTTACCACCAAGATGTCGACCCACCAACTTCACTGAATCCAGACATAGAGCAAGTCCCAAGCGACCAAGGAGATACTGAGATCCTTGGAGAGAATCTAGAAGGAGAGATGCACAACATATAATTCGACGAGTCACAACATAGAGTTGTGCAATCACACAAAGTGTCTACTCCAGATGATAATACATCTCCTGCATAACTTGAAGAACAAGTGATCGTGTCTCACATGCGGAAAAATCCAATAGTGTTGGCCGATGCTACTATAGCATATGCCGAAACCACTAGCTCGAGTGTTAGCTTATTGATAGCTGAGAACAATTGAATGGCTAAGGAGTTAAAGACAACCAAGCAAGGAGGAGAATTGGTTACGACATCTACTCGAGTAGAGCCGAAGAAGGCGATACTGGATGAAATATTGTCCTTTGAGACAGTCACGCGGGCATTGTATTCCAAGTTTGGTACTTTTCATAAGGTAGTTGTGTATCTCAACGGTTGGCAACAATGATGTGCTAGGAAAGCACATATTTTGTCAAACGTGTAGACTGTTGTCGACTACATGCAAATATGGACAATGAGACACAAGGGAGCCCCATTACACTTCCCAAGATGATGAAGCCTAGAGTAGTCGAGCAAAATTCACGTATCTGAAGTCAGGTCCAAAACTATGGAGATCTCCCGCAGCTCATCACTAGTTTGCAGGCTTCCCATGCGTGGGTATTGAGGAGTATGGATGTTGTTGTGCACGCACATGCGATACCATCTATTGGGACACTCACCAAGGCAAAGACAAAGGCACAAGTCTAACTAGAGCTTGACTCGTACTTTGACGAGTTGATGCACATAACCACCGGTGTAGACTTGGTGATCAATGTAGACACCATGCATCAGTATCTCATTGGTCTGGCCACACTCAAGACAATGATGTGCATGTTATTAGACGATTTGGATAGAGGAGCTAGAGAAGTGTACTTGGATGTAATGGAGGCAAGATTTCGTTTCTAGAAAGATGTCACCATAAAGTACAAGAACACCATCGTGGAATACCAAGCTTGGCATCAGTTTGCCGCTTTCGATCATCGTGAGGATGTATAAGAGTTCATCTTCCCACAGTTGTCTGAATCATAGTGATGTCTTGCATGGTTTGCTCAAGCATATTTTGTCTCACATGGGTACATCTGCATATTGTATGTAATGTCTTGTCAAGTGGAAGTTCAAGTGTCGGTAGTTGAATGTAACAGTCATGTAGTAGGTGAAGAGTCATGCTGGTAAGTGAAGAGTGAGAAAGGGGAATGTCAAGGGTCACCCGACCATTTGGTATATATAGTCCCTCATAACTTATTGTAGGGGCTTTTGGTCAGCCAAACTTCTAATAAGAGTATATTAGAGAAATCTTGGAGAGTATTGTAATGAGCCTTGGCTTCTCCACTGTGCAGGGCTTGTATATCTCTTTGGAGGAGTAGGCAGTAGTGATTGTAACATTTCAGTATTGGAACTAGTGGTTGTTCATGGTTGTATTGTATGACTAGAACTTTCACTTCTTAATATAATAGAGCCAACACGTTTCATGCATATTTTGTATTGTATTTCAACTATATTGTTTACTCTAAATGATATATGTATCTGTTTGCTTACACATGTGTGTATAGACTCTTTCTGTATATGTATGTATGAATCTTATTGAAATGTGTTGTTGGTTTAACAATCACTTTGGATTACTAGCTTACTTTCCTTCCAGTTTGTGATTCATCTTTTCTCATGTGTTCGCTTCTTAACTCCATGCTTTCACACATTTCCAAGGGGCACACTCACCTCACCCTCCATGTGTTAGAACAGTTCATGCATCATCCTTGACTTGTTGCATATGTCACACCTTACTACCAATAGGGACATCTTATATGCCTCTACGCACAACTGCGATCAAGGCGATACCATACGACCCACTACTGGGACTCCTACACTAAACGGTCTAATGTCTAGTTGGGAATTCTTACTGGGGAGATTCCCTGATATGTTGGTGGGTCCAGCACCAGAACACGACCACTATCAAATTTATGAGAAGAGACAAACCTAAATATTGTTTCCAAGATAAATTTGTCTCATGTGTGTTGGAGAGGCCCTCCAAGATACCAATTTAAGTTTCAACTTACAAAGTTGCATAAGAGATCAATGTGGATATTGAGACTTCAAGGGAACCGACAATCTATATTTATTTTGGGTTTGGGGTGATTAATGTTTTAATAAAAATGCTAGGCTGTGCTGCAACTGAATTTCTCAAATGCAAAGAGTTCAGCCTCACAAGAAGCCAACGCCAGTCCTTCAAGTATAATTCCTTCCATTGTAATTTGATGGAACAATTTGAAATTGATATTAGGGATAGAATGATATCAATAGTTGGTTGTCTCTTTCATTCTTGATGTGATGTTTTCCAAACTTGATTCTATGCTCAACACTAAATTATTGAATTTATTGTTTTGTCACATGGGGGCCGCAAAGACACATGATATGTAGGCCAATGATTTTTTGGTATTTTAATTTAAACTTAATAACTACTTTCCATATTAAATCACCTTCAATATGAAATAAACTTTGCAATTCAAGATTCCAAGGGGAAAGTTAGTTATTTCAAGTTAAATCCACTATTAAAAATCAAATGGTATAGACAATTATCAATTTCCCACAAGTCATGTTGTTTCAATAATCCAAAAATACAAAACTAGGGAAAGTGAATGGGTATCCCTCCTCTGATTGCTTTCAGTGGCTTAAAAAAGGGCCTTGTTTCTTTTATTTAGATAAACAGTGCATACTAGGCCAATTTGCATGATATAACTTTAACACTTAGTTGAAAATCCGATGATCATGTTGTAAGAAGGAAGGACCACAATGTGTCCAAGTCCAATATTTGACCCTTAGTCCCTTAGAATAAATAGGAATGGACATCGATTGTGAAAATGAGAGGTTATGGTTTCTTCAACACAAAGAGATGAGTTAAAGTTTTAACAAGAGAGAAGGTTTCTCATGTAGAGGTAGAGTAACGACTATGAAAAAAATATGTAATCTCTGACCTTGATAACAAAGACATGATCTAGTGATGCGTGTTACATGAGAAATGTATTATTATAATAGTGTAGGAGAAACATATTATTCCCTTGTAGGATTCAATAGAATAGTTTTCAATGTCCCTTCATGATCTTTTGAATACAACCATTCAATGTGAAAATTAAATCTCCTCTACAAATTATTTCCATTGCAAACAGTTTGTACGTTGGCTAGGAGTGAACGCTTTTTTTAATTGTTATTTAAATTTCACAGTAAGACTAACTTAATTTGTAGATAACATGAGTAGAAAAAAGTTAGGTTTGTCAAGGAAGTGGCAACGTGTTAGTGGCATGAAACCTCTATAGACTCAGATCAATCAAAAAAACAAAAATTATGGTAAAGCAAAGACTCAAGATGCTCGTAGACTGAAGATGCTAAGAACTGAAGGGGGATATTTTAGGTAGTAGAGAGTAATAACAATGAAATTTTCAATGTTACTATTGTAGGAATGAATCAAGGTGTAGAGAGATAGGAAGTGAATTGGTAGGCTTATGTTGAAAGGAGTGTTTTTGCACATAAAATATTCCTAAATGTAGATGTGAGTAGAGAAGTAGGAATGAGGAAGAAAAATGGTCGAGAATAGGGAAGAAATGTCAAATTCTAAGCAACACAAGTTTGATCTACTCAACATAGTTAGATGTATAGAGAATCATGGCAAAAATGGAAAGAATGAAATGGCCACAAAACTAGTGGCTCAATTTTGACCAAGATTAAAACTCGCCCACTCTGATGCCATGTTAAACAACATAAAATAATGGACATAAAAAGTAAGATAGAATGTTGAATGCATTTAGTATTCACAATGAAATAAATTTATACAATGTGTATGACCCTTTGTTTTCATATACCAAGCAGTATCTTGGACTCTAATGATTTTTCACACTCCACACCCAAAACCGTTAGTGGATTGGGTGTCTAACAAGTTTAATGACGCCAACCATAGTTAGCCATGGTTAACATGGACAACATAGACTATAGTATTCAGGGTAAACCATGACTTCACCACATTTAACGATAGTTGTTGTAGTGTTTTCTTCTCAATGATGCATGAAAAGGACCCACTTAAGATTGTGGATGACAAACAATCTCATCAATATAAATGACTATTAAACATTGTAGATCTGCAGCAATTGATAAAAACAAAACCTGCCAAAATTTTGATCTATGCCACAATCATAGTTAAACAACAAAGGAAAGAGTAATAATTCCAATCATCTAATGGAAACTAGATATGTAAAGAATAATCTAATAATAACACCTGTGAAGAGAATAGATAAATGTTACTCAATCCTCGTCTATGGAATGGGTTCCTGGCTATCCTCAAATGTCTTCAACTTCTGTTGAGTCTCTCTCCTCTATAATGCATAAACCCAGCAAAAATATGGTGTGTGACAATGAAAATAATTAGAGTTACAATAGTGAGTGAAACAATGAAAATAATCAAAAGTGAATTAATGAATGGAAAATCCTTTTATTTATAACAAAATATGAGTTATCCTCAAATAATGAGCAATAATAAAATATTATGATCCCTTCTCGGAAATGACCACTTGGAATATTTTTATTATAATTTGTTTAGGAGAGAAAAAAGTATTTAAACTTTTATTTAGAAATAATAAATAAATAAAATTATTTATTCATTATCTCAAGGAATTAGTTAAGGAATAATAAAAAAATAAGGATTTATTTAATTATTCATAGTGGAGTTAGTCAAATTTAATAAACAATAATCTTTCACATCTTGAAGATGAACCACTGTTGCTGGTTTGAAATGTTGATCAACAAGAAACCTAATGCGATGAATCTGAAAGATAATCTACACAATAATTAATTAGTGACTAATTAATTATTCTTAGAGAAAAAATAACATAAATAATGATTTATCTATTTATTTTTCATGATTCGGTAAAATTGGACAAAGGAATAATAACAAAATAATGGTTTAATTAATTATTCCTAGAATAAAATCAAATAAATAGTGTTTTATTTAATTATTCTTCATGGGTTTAACTATAAATTACTTTTAAAAGGTGGTTTATTAGGTAATTTCTCATAGTGAAAGCAATTTTACTATGGTAAAACTAGCTTTACATGGTGTATTTTGATCCATCTAGTAAATTAGGCTAGATGATCAATTTTTTGGTGATAATAGATTGCCCCCCAATGTATGAGTGTTAGGAGCAAAACGTACGACTGAAGTACATTGTAAAGACACAATCACTTATACAGCACAAGGGAGTCAAGGAGGGAGAGAGAGAGAGAGAGAGAGACCAATGAAGTTGAATTAAAATACAATAGGGACAAACAGGGAGAGAGTAATGCAAGTCTCCTTTTATGTTGTGGTACTGGACCTCAATGAGGTAGGGGAGGCATACCCATACCTGTCGAGATAACTTAGTACACAAATAATAGTTCGCCCAGAAATATAAAATTGAGCAGTGAAGTACATGCTAAAAGGTACATGACATGCTAGCATAATAGAGCCAGAAAATAGTACAATGTGTCCAATATACATAATGCACCTGGAAAAAACATGAGCCACGGCTGAATACAATAATATCTAAGTACATGAGATACAAAGTCCCTTCCATCAAAAAAGGGGTGGGAGGGAGGGTAGAACAACCAGAGCAACCCTCCCGAACAAGGAAGGGCTTTGCAAAACTTAATGGATCATCTAGAGGATATGTGCATGTTATGAACATTGCGATAGGTAGGAATTGAACCCATCAACTTTACAAAACAACATTTGAGGCTATAGTATAGTAGGTATGCATCTGAGCTGGTGGGGGGATAACTGAAGGGCCACCCCCTCGTGAGGTCTGAAACATCTCACACACACCCTGGAATCACTCGTACAATATGTAGCATCACTGGACCATTAAGCGTATGGATCACAAACATGAAATGACCAAGTAAAATGGCAATAATGAGACCTTTTGCTTGATCCAAGTCACCAAACAAGAATGGAAGATGGAACCGAGATACACCACCCTCTAGGTTGTTATCTTGGAATAAATGAGTTGATGTCAATAGAATAGGGCCCACGATAGATGAGGCAATGAGGGTCCTCAACTAAAGTACAAGGGAAAATAGCAGTGTTATTGATGGACTGACACCAAGGATAATGGGGAAAAAGGGGACTGAAGTACAAGCAAATGACTACCCTTGTCAGAGCATAAAGTGCATGGATGACCTCGTAGAAACTGACTCAACTCCGAAAGGGATGGGGACAGTATGACTGGAGGCCAAAATGGGCAACACAAGATTAATGGTATGCAAATATGGATGGAATAATATGACCTAAGATGATGGGACATGAAATATACTCCAAGAATGCAAGGGTGAATCATCGTGGATGCTCTGAAAAAGGGTGACTTGATGACGCTACCACACAGACGAGGCCTGATGGGGACCATTGAAACATGAGTAAATGATGGTTACTCATGGCAAAAATTGACATATGGTACGACAAATATTAAGAGGAGGTGGAACTCAAAATACAAGTGTCTCTTTATGATGAAATTCGATTTTGAGAGATGACAAAGTGACCTTATTGGAAAAATGGTTTCTGGGTGAAGTGTCAAATCATCAAAAACTAACAAAGACCCATTTTAGAGCTCGGTGATAACTTTCCAATGGTGCTTGACAGTTTGCCAAACTGAGCTACAGTCTAGTCGCAATGGGTAATAGAAACATTGTGGGTTTTTCTATAAAAGGGTGTATTCCCTGCAATTTGAGAGGAAAAGAATGCCCTAAATCTTGTGGAACTCGTAGCAGAAAAACCAACCATTGTAATTGGGATCTACAACTTTCAAGAAAGTAGCCTTACTTGTCTAAAGCTGGCCTAAAAGCTTCTTGGAACAATGGTTCCTAATGAAGAATTAAGGGAAGAGGAAAACAAGAATGAACTACTATAGGAGGTATAGAATCATTTGCATCCACTAAGTCAAGCATGGGGACTACATGGACATAGAGTAGAAAATTTGAAGATATGGTATCAAAATTCTATGATATGCGATGTGCATATGGCTCGCCAGAGAGGTTGGTAGGACAAACTATCCAAGGAATGGGAGGATAATTGACCATACCTAGATCCAGTGGGATCGAGGTCGAGACTTAACTAAGATGATGGCTAGGGAAAACCATCATGCCCACAATCATGGGATACTGCCCGCAAAGATATGTGATGGAGGGGACTGATCTAGTATGCGAAGGTGGGAGTGATGCCCCCTAGCAAGAGGATTTTTTGGAGCACCATGGTGTTCTAAGTGCTCGAAAAGTGGATTCAAGCATCTCAGCCCAAATTGGCACAAGATCCTCTAAAGGAGGAGAATTAGATGTAAGGGCCTATGTGGCCCCCAGTATGATATGGGTGCACTGGATGTATTTAGAGTGGTGGACTCCAACACTTATATCATACATAATATTATTATGCATTTTATATGACGATGATGGTGCACCATTTGTTTTGCTTATGGTTATCTTCTGTGGTATACATGTGATTAATTCCAATCTAATTTTGTTTGTGATGGTATCTACATAGTGGTTTTGAGCTATAGGAACATGAATTAATGTAATGGTTTCAAATTCGCGTACCAATAGCTTCAATCGTAGATATTTTCTAAATAGGACTTGGTTATGCACATGATACACACCATTCCATTGCATGATAAGTAGCAAGGAATCTAAACGAACATGAAGATGAAGCATGAAATGAGAAAGGGCATTGAATAAAAAACCTATCACCGCATCATATTTGGCCTGGTTATTGGTGGCAGATCCAATGACATGCCACTCGAAAGCACAATCGTATGCAAGGGGGGTAAAAATGGCCCAAGCTGCCAAGGATAGATTTCAGGAGAAGCAACTTGCATCATCGGCATGACTGAAATATGGTGTGGATGATGGATCCATGTAAAAGGTGCAAAAGACAACTAATGATATGATGCAATCTACCTAACCTCATGGTAGAAATAAAGACACGCAAATCAAGGGGATGTGCTATGAGCGAAGTTTTTGGAGGTAGAGTTCATGGGGAAAATTAAGAAGGAAATGGCCTTCAAAGTTCTCTAATGAAATGACCCCTTACTTAAGTGTAGGGGTAATCAGGGGTAGATTTAGCTTCCATGGTGTCCTTATCAAGATAGTAGATGGGCTAACAGAGGAAGATTGCCTACATTATGCAGCGGGATTACCTGGTGCATCAACCTGAGAAATAAGGTTCACATACGCATTGTCTTGAATGGTAGACAACAGATTGTTAGATGGCGGAACTACTGATGTTGAGACCTAGAATTATTTCGTAAGAGGTTTGACAAAAATGTGTGTAGAAACTTCAGAAAGGTTTGCCTCCGAGGAACTCAATGATGATGATAGGTTAAGAATGTGGTGTGTGGTGTCCATCATCTCGACATCGAGGGGAGGGATCACAATAGTAGGGCCAGAGTTTCCCTATTCTGGTTCACTGGTGGTACTAGAATCCATAAGTAGAGGAGTAGAGGCTCAAATACAAGAGGCCTCGTGTTCATGAATCGCCTTGAGGCAATTGCGAAATTCATCACGATGAGGGCAACAATGGGAATATTGACCATCAAGATCACACAGGGTACAAGGGTGGTTTGGGCAAAGAATTTTTAGTTTCTTAGGTGGGACCAGTAGGACTTCCGAAATATTTGACTCAATGAATGCCTCATGAACCAAAGGTTTAAGTTAAGGAAATTTAGGACAATTGTCGGTGGCATGCCCAACAAATTGACACAAAGCACATGGAGGTGATGACTTTGGAGGCTTAGGGGCTGGAGGAGCTTGAACAACCTTGTCCTTCGAATCTTTCCTTTTCACTTTCCCCCCGGGCCCGATGCTTTCACAATAGGAGTTGGATCCTGTTGAGATTGTAATGGCACTGAAGCAGTGGGAGGGGTCATGGGGATTAGTTGAACCGGGGTCAAAGTGTGATATGGTCTTGGCTGACCAAGAGAAATGTTTGTAGGGGGGCCAATGTACCATATTGGGATCCGTAGAGTCATGTTAGGAAGGACTAGCAAAGCAATGACAGGTACAGAGAAAATTCCTTAAGGGGGGAATAAGAAAGGTATCTAGCCAGTAGGATAATGTCCTAACAAAATAACTCCTAGATGGTTGACACTTGGAGGAATATTTCTTAGTTGGAACATGGGAGAGGTACCCAAAAATGGAGGAGGTCTTAGTGGAGTGGGTCTAGACGGTTTAGTTGGAAGAGAAACAACATGATGCTAATGAGCTGGATGTTGATCAGGTGTACTAGACTACTTAAGGGTAGCCTGTGACACTTGTAACATGCAAAAAGTCATGGAAATAGGTTTAGAAATGTGAGGAGGAGGACCAAGGAAGGTGTGAAACAATGAGGAAACTTTATAGACTCTAGGTGCGACACTAATGGAAGAAGTTGAAGATTGTTTGTCAGACATTGACAAGATAATGGACACGGGGGAGGTCTTAGATGTCGGCTCGTAGTAAGTTAACTGATCGATGGTAATGATCTTCCCTTCATGGGGGAAGCACATTTTGTGAAATACCATGGATGCGACAACGGACATGGCATATGATTAACTACAACTTAAGAGAATGTTGTAATCCAACAGAGCATCAATGACTTCAATGTTGACATGGACAGTCTTTCCCACAATGGTAACTGGACAGTTGCGATACATGTCGAGGGGCTGGGAGGAGTGTCCATCACAAGCACATAAAGTCATGGTGGAGGGGGAAAACTCAAGTGACTTTAGCTATTTCCAAACAATAGCGGACATCACACAAGTAGATGTACCTTCATCAATAATGCATCGGGAAATGATGGCATTACGGATTCTAACTGGTATCTAGAAAGAAACTCATGAAGGGAATGAGGGGTGCTCTGATGTATCAACTGGCAAGACAATCGAATGATTGTCAGAAGGGTCCACTCCACCCAAGGCAGTTAGTAGATATTTCTTATGGGATCGGCACAACTAGATGACTTCCAATGTTGACATGGCAGCAGGTGATTGCACCAAGTCATCTACTATACTGTATGTATGGGCAACTCTATTAGAAAGAGAATTCTGACGTAATTGTCCCTTTGCGATCTTAGGAATGGCCTCAATTTTGCATTGAGGGATCTATAAAGTACCATTTGGTGTCATAAGAGGCTCAATAGATACTTTGGTTTTCGACTCGATAGCAAATGAATTGGAGGGCTTGTCATATTGGCATGACTAAGTTTGTAGGTTGATATTGAAGGGGTTAACCTCATCAGAGTTCATCATAAGGATTTGGTAGTCACTAGGACCAGAAGGTTATGGGAGGTGGGATGCCTAACTTGAATAACAAATCCTTACTAAGGGAAAGGATTTGTGAGCACTACCAGTTGGGTTGGCACATGTTTTTTAGGCGATTGTTGACCTCTAGAAGCTGCTTGAGCATCCCACATTTGGCACATCTAGGATAAAAGAGGACACTCAAGTGTATAATGGCCATGTATACCATAACATTCACAAGGATTATTCATGCAAATAGCCTTATTCTGCTTAGGCTGGCTGCCTTGTTGTTGGTTGATGATGTTAGTTTGGTTCCCCTGGGGTTCATAGAATAGTTACCATGGTTACCCTAGTTACCCTTGTTACCCTTCCCCTTATTATTTTTCTTCGAATTTTAGGGATTGGTAGCACTCTACTACGTAGAAACTTGTCCCTGAGGGGGGAGTGGTTGCTGGGGCTATAGATGCATGGGAGGCTACGGTGCTAATGCTTGAGGGGCTGGAGCACTTGACTTTGCATAAGGAGGAGAAAAAATTTTGTAGACGGGTTGGTGTCCAAGAAATATTTTGTTAGGAGGAGGGATATAAGTGTTGGAGGAACTAGTGCCCCCCTACTGGTAGCCATAACTTTATTGAGTATATGGCAAAGAGTGTGAAAGGGATCCAATGATACCATCGGCAACGTGAGATTCCCTCGATGCATTGGCACTTCTAGGACGAGGGAGGTCTAGAATGATGGCATAGACATAATTGGATTATGCATAAATTAGATCATATCTCAAAGCGTTCTGGAGAGCTTCTTCCTTGGTCTGAGGAAAATGCGACACAACATCTTTCCTGATGGGGGATAAAAGCCTTTTAAGAAACCAATCTAGATAGACACAGTCTTTGGAAGACGAGGCACGACATGTGCTCCTCCTTCGACACCACTCTTGAGCATGGTCAGAAAGCAAGTGGTGGAGGACTAACAAAATGTTTTCAATAGCTCTGTACCATCGTTGTACCATAGAGGTAACTAGAAATATGAAAGGAACACTTTAGCAAGCATCATGAAAAGAGAATGAGATGGAGAGCGTTTGTCTACATACCATGTTGCAACGTCTTCAATAAGTGTGTGTTGGAAGAGCCATAGATGAAGGGAGTCATTAGGTATGGAGTTGGACAAACACCACATGTGGAAGGATCGAACATGGTTGGTAGGATTCTCTCCAGCAATACCCTCAAACTTTTGGATGTCTTAGGGAAGCTTAGTCATCAAGGAGGGCCAACCAGAATCATCGTGTATGGGGTCATTTATAAAATGGTTAAGATCCGATAGAATTAACCTAGCCATAAAGGGGAGCATGGGAGCTACTAGAATGGTTCTTGAGATTGTTTCTCTTGATGTGACTACCAAAATGGAATAGGAACCAACACCAGTTTGGGTTCCTTCACCAGCTGTGGGTCCAAACATGGTGACGATATGTGATGAAAGAGGCTGAGAATTAGATGAGGAATCAAAAGAACTAGGAGAAGAGTCGGTATAGGGATTCAAATGGGTATGAACTTGGACTCAACAGGGAGGAGTAATATGCCTAAGTGCAAATTGGTGGTGAAGGCCTAATAGTCTCTGCAACACATGCCTTGTTGGCACAATGATGATAGGACACACAGAACAGGGAAATGGTGAAGCGATATTAGCAATATATCTTTCTCTCGATGCGGGGAGATAAATTTATTATGTTAAGTCTTGGCTTGGTGGTGTAAACCAAGTGCCCTTCTCTTAAGGTGTGCTTGCGTGTGCAAGTTTATTAATTGATTAAGCCCAGGTTGTGTTTGTAAAAAAAAAAAAATCTTGATGAAAATAAACAGAAATAAATAACAGAAAATGAACAACAAAAAAAATAACTAAACCCCACCCAAACTGGGTTTGCAAACACTGTACTACTTGGTGGCTAAACCGATGGGAAATACATTGAAACAGTCAATGGATATAAATGTCATTGTTACTAATATCGAGTGACACTAAGCTACTGAAATGTGGTACAACAACAACAAAAAATCAAAGGGAAAATCGCTACAAAAAGATAGGGAGATGGGTGAAACACCTAGGGAAACCAATGGGACCCTAAGGAAAATGACAAAACAAGTGGAAATGTGACACTATGGATGGTAAAAACCTATCTTAACAAATTTGATGTAGTAAGGTACATATCTAGAAAATGTGGTTGAAAGTACTGGAGAAACTCAAACTACTCACTCAATTAAACTCCTCCTAGAGAGGTGGAAGTGTACTAGAAGCCCTAGGGGAGGCTAAATTTGACTTCCACAAGTAAAACAAAGTGTATCAAGGCCTAATTGAGATGAGATAGAGGTCAAACACCCAATAGACAACACTCTGCAAAACCTAGAAACCAATAGGAGAAAATCCCTAAAACCCATAAATCACAAGTACTAACCTGTTTCTCTACAGAGATCGCACTTTTTGGGCTGAAAGGTGTGTTTTGAAGCCTAGATCACACTTTTTGGGCTAAAAACTATGATTTCTTTTCCGTGGATCCTGGTCAAAAAATCTCAGAAAAAAGTGTTGCCTTTGTCGCAAGTGGTTCCTGTGACCCACAGAAATGATCAAAATGCTTGCAAAAGTCAGAAATTTATCATATCTAGGGGTAAAAACTAGGAAACATTAAGAGAATGGAAAAAATAAGAAACCCTAAGTTGAAAACCAAAGGTCACCACGGTTTTTGGATCTGAAGTAGAAAACCCAGTGGAGTCATCAATTTTGTTGTAGTGTTTTCTTCTCAAGGATGTACGAAAAGAACCCAGTTAATATTGTGGATGAAAAACAATCTCAACAATATAAATGGTTGTTAAACATTGTAGATTTGTAGCAATTTATGGAAACAAAAACTGCCAAAGTTCTAATATATGCCACAGTCATAGTCAAACAACAAAGCAAAGAGTAATAACTCCAATCATCCAGTGGAAACCAGATATATAAAGAATAATTTAATAATAACACCTGTGAAGAGAACAAATAAATGTTACCAATCCCCCTCTATGGGATGGGTTCTTGGATATCCTCAAAGGTCTTCAGCTTTTGTAGTGTCTCCCTCCTCTATAATGCATAAACCTAACAAAAATATGGTGTGCAACAATGAAAATAATCAGAGTTACAACAGTGAGTGCAAAAAAGAAAATAATTAAAAGTGAATAATGAATGGAAAACTTTTTTATTTATAACAAAGATATTGAGTTATCCTCGAATAATGAGCAATAATAAAATATTATTGATCCCATTCTTGGAATAACCACTTGGAATATTTTATTATATTTTTTTACGAGGGAAAAGAGTATTTAACATTTATTTATAAATAATAAATAAAGAAATGATTAATTTATTATCTCAAGGAATTTGTTAAGGAATAATAAAACAAATAAGGATTTATTTTAATTATTCCTACGGGAGTTAGTTCAAATTTATAACAAATAATATAATTAATTATTCTTAGAGAAAAATAAGATAAATAATATTTTGTTTGTTTAATTTTCATGATTGGGTCAAATTGGACAAGGAATAACAATAAAACAATGGTTTAATTAATTATTCCTAGAAGAAAATCAAATAAATAGCGATTTATTTAATTGTTCTTCATGGGTTTAACTGTAAATTACTTAACAAAGGTGGTTTATTAGGTAATTTCCCATAGTGAAAGCAATTTTACTATGGTAAAATTGGCTTTACATGGTGTAATTCGATCCATCTAGTAAGTTAGGCTAGATGATCAATTTTTTGTTGATAACAATAGTGAACCATCTACACAGGTGGTCAAACAATCTCAAAAATTTCCAAACATGGTCACCAAGTTTATCCATCGTCAACCTTGTTCAACAATGTGACATAAATTCATTATTACATTAGTGGTTGATTGTGGTAAATCATGGTCTACATTGTCAACTCTCTACAACCATCAATGTAAGAATAATGTTACCTTACATTAACACCAATGTAACATCAACTCGACATGGTTAACAAACATTAATGTAACAATGTTGAAAATTAATGTAACATAAACACATTGTTACATTAATGGTTCACCATGGCTAATCATGGTCAACCTTGTCAATTCTCTTTGACCATTATTTGTGAAAGACCATGGATGCGACAACGGACATGGCATATGGTTAACTACGACCTAAGAGAATGTTGTAATCCAACGGGGCATCAACGACTTCAATGTCGACATGGATAGTCTTTCCCACAATGGTAACTGGACAGTTGTGATACATGTCAAGGGGTTGGGAGGAGTGTCCATCGCAAGCATATAAAGTGATGGTGGAGGGGGACAACTCAAGTGACTTTAGCTATTTCCAAACAATAGCGGACATCACACAAGTAGATGCACCTTCATCAATAATGCATTGGGAGATGATGGCATTATGGATTCTAACTGTTATCTAGAAAGCAACTGATGAAGGGAATGAGGGGTGCTCTGATGTATCCACTGGCAAGACAATCAAATGATTGTCAGAAGGGTGCACTCCACCCAAGGCAGTTAGTATAGATTTCTTTTGGGATGGGCACAACTAGATGACTTCCAATGTCGACATGGCAGCAGGTGATTGCACCAAATCATCTACTATACTGTATGTGTGGGCAACTCTATTAGAGAGAGAATTGTGACGTAATTGTCCCTTTGGGATCTTAGGAATGGCCTCAATTTTACATTGAGGGATCTATAAAGGACCATTTGGTGTCATAAGAGGCTCAACAGATACTTTGGTTTTGGACTCGGTAGCAAATGAAGTGGAGGCTTGTCATATTGGCGTGACCAAGTTTGTAGGTTGATATTGGAGGGGTTAACCTCATCAAAGTTCATCATAAGGATCTGGTAGTAACTAGGACCAGAAGGTTATGGGAGGTGGGCTGCTTGACTTGGATAACAAATCCTTACTAAGGGAAAGGATTTGTGAGCACTACCAGTTGGGTTGGCACATGATTCTGAGGCGATTGTTGACCT
Source organism: Pinus taeda (assembly GCA_000404065.3). NCBI lineage: Eukaryota > Viridiplantae > Streptophyta > Pinopsida > Pinales > Pinaceae > Pinus > Pinus taeda. The sequence goes on from APFE030175465.1 coordinate 238,221, forward strand.
CTAGAAGTTGCTTGAGCATCCCACATTTGGGGCATCTAGGATAAAAGAGGACACTCAAGTGTATAATTACCATGTATACTATAACATGCACAAGGATTATTCATGCAAATAGCCTTATTCTGCTTGGGCCGGCTGCCCTTTTGTTGGTTGATGATGTTAGGTTGGTTCCCCTGGGGTTCATAGGATAGTTACCTTGGTTACCCTAGTTACCCTTGTTACCCTTCCCCTTATTATTTTTCTTCGAATTTTGGGGATTGGTAGCACTCTGCTACGCAGACACTTGTGCCTGAGGGGGGAGTGGTTGCTGGGGCTAAGGATGCATGGGAGGCTGCAGTGCTAATGCTTGAGGGGTTGAAGCGCTCGACTGTGCATAAGGAGGAGCAACAATTTTTTAGATGGGTTGGGGTCCAAGAAATAGTTTTTTAGGAGGGATATAAGTGTTGGAGGAATTGGTGCCCCCTTGCTAGTAGCCATAACTCTGTTGAGTATACGGCAAAGAGTGTGAAAGGGATCCAATGATACCATCAATGGCATGATATTCCCTCGATGCATTGGCACTTCTAGGACGAGGGAGGTTTGGAATGGTGGTATAGACATAACTGGATTGTGCATAAATTAGATCATATCTCAGAGTGTTCTGGAGAGCTTCTTCCTTGGTCTGAGGAAAATGGGACACAACATCTTTCCTGATGGGGGATAAAAGCCTCTTAAGAAACCAATCTAGATAGACACAGTCTTTGGAAGATGAGGAACGACATGTGCTCTTCCTTTGATGCCACTCTTAAGCATGGTCAGAAAGACGAGTGGCGGAGGACTAGCAAAATGTGGTCAATATCTCCGTACAAGTGTTGTACGATAGAGGTAACTAGAAATATGAAAGGAACACTTTAGCAAGCATCATGAAAACAGAATGAGATAAGAGGGCTTCTCTACATACCATCTTGCAACGTCTTCAGTGAGCGTGCATTGGAAGAGCCGAAGATGAATGGAGTCATTGGTTATGGAGTTGGACAAACACCACATGTGGAAGGATTGAACATGGTTGGTAGGATTCTCTCCAGCAATACCCTCAAACTTTTGGATGTTTGAGGGAAGCTTAGTCAGCAAAGAGGGTGCACCAGAATCATTATGCATGGGACCATTTATCAAATGGTTAAGATCCCATGGAGTTAACCTAGCCATAAAGGGGAGCATGGGAGCTACCGGAATGGTTCCTGAGATTGTTCCACTTGATGTGACTACCGATATGGAACAAGAGCCAACACCAGTTTGGGTTCCTTCACTAACTATGGGTCTAGACATGGTGATGATATGTGAGGAAGGAGGCTGAGAATTAGATGAGGAATCAGAAGAACTAGGAGAAGAGTCGATATAGGGATTCAGAGGGGTATGAACTTGAACTCGACAGGGAGGAGTAATGTGCCTAAGCAAAAATTGAGGGTGAAGGCCTAACAGTCTCCGCAACACATGCCTTGTTGGCACAATAATGATAGGACACACAAAACATCAAAATGGTGAAGAGATATTAGTAATATATCTTTGTCTTGATGCGGGGAGATAAATTTATTATGTTAAGTCTTGGCTTAGCAGTGTAAAACAAGTGCCTTCTCTTAAGGTGTGCTTGTGTGTGCAAGTTTATTAATTGATTAAGCCCAAGTTGTGTTTGTAAAAAAAAAAAATTGTGATGAAAATAAACTGAAATAAATAACAGAAAATGAACAACAAAAAAATTAACTAAACCCCCCTCAAACTGGGTTTTCAAACACTGTACTGCTTGGTGGCTAAACCGATGGGAAATGCACTGAAATAATCAATGGATATAAATGTCATTGTTACTGAGATCAAGTGACACTAAGCTGCTGAAATGTGGTACAACAACAACAAAAAACCAAAGGGAAGATCGCTACAAAAAGATAGGGAGATGGGTGAAACACCTAGGTAAACCGATGGGACCCTAAGGAAAATGACCAAACAGGTGGAAACATGACACTATGGATGGTAAAAACCTATCTTAACAGATCTGATATAGCAAGGTACATATCTAGAAAATGTGGTTGAAAGTACTAGAGAAACTCAGACTACTCACTCAATTAAACTCCTCCTAGAGAGGTGGAAGTGTACTAGAAGCCCTAGGGGAGGCTAAATTTTACTTCCACGAGTAAAACAAAGTATATCAAGGCCTAAGTGGGATGAGATAGAGGTCAAACACCCAACATACTGCTCTCTGCAAAACCTAGAAACCGATATGAGAAAATCCCTAAAACCCATAAATCACACGTACTGACATATTTCTCTACAGAGATCACACTTTTTGGGCTGAAAGGTGCGTTCTGAAGCCTAGATTGCACTTTTTGGGATAAAAACTACGATTTATTTTCCATGGATCCCAGTCGAAAAATCTTGGAAAAAAGTGTCGCCTTTGTCGCGGGTGGTTCCTGTGACCCACGGAAATGACCAGAATGCTTGCGAAAGTCATAAATTAATCATATCTAGGGGTAAAAAACTAGGAAACATTAAGAGAATGGAAAAAATAAGAAATCCTAAGCTGAAAACCAAAGGTCACCTAGGTTTTTGGATCTGAAATAGAAAACCCAGTGGAGTCATCAATTTTGTTGTAGTGTTTCCTTCTCAAGGATGTACGAAAAGAACCCACTTAATATTGTGGATGAAAAACAATCTCAACAATATAAATGGTTGCTAAACGTTGTAGATTTGTAGAAATTCATGGAAACAAAAACTGCCAAAATTCTAATATATGCCACAGTGATAGTTAAGCAACAATGGAAAGAGTAATAACTCCAATCATCTAGTGGAAACTAGATATATAAAGAATAATTTAATAATAACACCTGTGAAGAGAACAAATAAATGTTACCAGACCCCTCTATAGGATGGGTTCTTGGCGGTCTTCAGCTTTTGTAGTGTCTCCCTCCTCTATAATGCATAAACCCAACAAAAATATGGTGTGCAACAATGAAAATAATCTGAGTTACAACAATGAGTGCAAAAAAGAAAATAATCAAAAGTGAATAATGAATGGAAAACGTTTCTATTCATTACAAAAATATTGAGTTATCCTCGAATAATGAGCAATAATAAAATATTATTGATCCCATTCTTGGAATAACCACTTGGAATATTTTATTATATTTGTTTACGAGGGAAAAAATATTTAAACATTTATTTAGAAATAATAAATAAATAAATGATTAATTTATTATCTCAAGGAATTAGTTAAGGAATAATAAACAAATAAGGATTAATTTAGATATTCCTAAGGGAGTTAGTCAAATTTAACAAACAATATTAATTAATTATTCTTAGAGAAAAATAAGATAAATAATGTTTTGTGTGTTTAATTTTCATGATTGGGTCAAATTGGACAAGGAATAACAATAAAACAATGGTTTAATTAATTATACCTAGAAGAAAATCAAATAAATAGTGATTTATTTAATTGTTCTTCATGGGTTTAACTGTAAATTACTTTACAAAGGTGGTTTATTAGGTAATTTCTCACAATGAAAGCAATTTTACTATGGTAAAATTGGCTTTACATGGTGTACTTCGATCCATCTAGTAAATTAGGCTAGATGATCATTTTTTTGTTGATAACAATAGTGAACCATGTACAAAGGTGGTCAAACAATCTCAAAATTTTCCAAACATGGTCCCCAAGTTTATCCATCGTCAACCTTGTTCAACAATGTGACATAAATTCATTATTACATTAGTGGTTGATCGTGGTAAATCATGGTCTACATTGTCAATTCTCTGCAACCATCAATGTAAGAATAATGTTACCTTACATTAACACCAATGTAACATCAACTCGGCATGGTTAACAAACATTAATGTAACAATGTTGAAAATTAATGTAACATAAACACATTGTTACATTAATGGTTCACCATGGCTAATCATGGTCAACCTTGGCAATTCTCCTTGACCTTTATTGTAACATTAACATTAACAACAAAAATGTATCATCAACTGTGATCAACTTATGGTTGATAAACGTCAATGTAATGATACTCAACTTTAATGTAACATAAATACAATATTACATTAATAGATAATTAAGGTCAAAATTGGTCACCCATGGTCAACCATAGCTATTCTTATTGACTGTGGGCAACTATGGTCAACCTTATCAACAAAGGTCAACCATATTCATTCCTGTTAACTATGGTTAACCATTGTGCACCATTTCAACCTTCGTGAACTATAGCCAACCATCATGATTCATCAACAACCCTTACCAATGTTGCTTAACTAATGTAAGCCATGGTCAACCCTGATTGACAATTTTTAACTATACTAAGACAATAAAAGCCATAGCCAACCATGGTCAACATGGACTAAAATTTTCATGGTAACCCATAACTTAACTATTTTTAACCATAACTATGGTCAGAGATTCTTTCCAAGTTTATAAATGGTTAACCTTATTTTAGTAATGTAAATACATTGTTACATTAATGGTTGATAATGGTCAGTCATGGTCAACCTCACCAACCATCTTCAACCATTAATGTAGGATTAATATAAAAGCTAATATTACATTGACATTAACAGCAACATAAAATCATCCACAGTTGACAAACATTAATGTAACAATACTCAACATTACTTTAACACAAATACATTGTTACATTAATGGTTGACAATGGTAAATCATGGTCAAGCTCATTATCCCTCTTCAACCGTTACTTTAGTATTAAAATTAACACTAATGTAACATCAACCATAGTCAACTATGGTTAAAAAACATTAATGCAACATAAATGGTAAACCAAGGTTAACCTCATTAAACAATCATCAAGCCTCCTCAACAATGGTCAACCTTGTCAGTGAAGGTCAACCATAGTCAAAATTGTCAACCATGGCTATGAATTCTCAATTTTGTCAATCATAAACAACCTTAGGCAACCATTGTTAACCATTGCCAACAATGGTTGACCCTTATCAATAATGTTTAAGCATATGTGCACAACATCAATCAAAGTTAGCCGTTTTCATGGTCAACCATAACTTGGCCATATTTAACCATAGTCGACCATGTTCAAACATGGTCAATTAAGCTTAACCATCATCAAATATAGGCACGAAGTCAACCATTAATGTAACATTAATAGTATCACCAATATAACATAAAAAATAGTCAACCATGGTTGATCATGTTCTATCATGGTGAACCTGTCATGATTGCACTCCTTGATTATTTTTTCTTTACTATATATATATAGTGTAGTCTATGTCATTTCATATCATTTAAATGTTGTACAGCATGTATATCAACCCAAAGAATTTGAAACGATATTGGTAATATATCTATATATTATATATTATATATATATATATATTTATAATATTATTATATATTCCCTCTTCTTTTTTCATTATCACTTGGTTGTCAATTGTCTATTTTAAAATACACTTATACTAGAACTGAGCTACATAAACTATTTGTAAGAGGTTAGGGTACTATTATCCCTCCTACATGTGTATGGTTGTTATATGTCATTATAATACATGGTTTCATTCTTGGCAATTACTATAACCCAATACTACCTTTAATCCTAAGCCCTTTTCTCTGCCATAGAGAATAAGGGTCACTTTTTCATGTCGTAGTTATAACTCTAGTATCAACCTACCTTGGCAATAATCCAATGCAGTAGTTTGAATGGATGTTGTAGTTGGAAATCCAAGACTTAACGCACATATGGGGATCCTCACTGAATATAGTGCTCAATGTTCACCACGTAACCCCCTCCATTTGGTTGTCACATGGTATTCACATGGCAACATATGGTTGTGAATGCATGGATGGTTGAAATTTATTGGAGTGATCTAAGGGTGGAGATACCTTCTTGAATGGATAACCCTAATGGTTCGAGATTATTCTCTCATGTTTTTCAGTCTATGCTCGATGGTTCAGTTTCCCTCTCAAATGTATTTCCTATAAACACTGCCAGAAACATAAGCCTTGACATTGGTATTTTTGGCATTTGTAATCTTCCTTTGGTATGCATTGTTGTCTCGGTCTACTGTTTGTCACGCTGGAAACTCAGGATGTTCAACAACAAGATTCCCCTATTGGGTTTCAGATTCAGGTCATCTTCATTGTTGTTCTACTTAGAGCTATGACATTGGTGAGGTATTTTTTTTCCAATATTCCCTCTAATTTATTCTTTCCAACCTTTGTAACTCAGAATTGTAGGATGAGGCTAACGGGTTGGCTCAGATCTATTATACTTTGTATATGATTATAGGTGTGGTTGGAGGTTGATTTTATTTTCCTCTTAACTTTAGCTTCCTAGGTCAAATCTTGTTGGGTACAATGAGTTCATTCTTCACATAACTTACTCTGGTGTTCCATAATTTGTGCACACCCCTTGTTATCTACAGGTATGCACTGTACAGGAAGTGAACATGGTTTTAAACATTTTACAAACTAGTGTTGGTTGAGATAGTAGTTTTCTTGTGATGCATATGTGTTCCATCGATTGAAGCTTCAACTTGGTGCCAATAAGAAAAAAGGGTTTGTACCGAATTCTGGTTAATATGTATGTATTTTCTTCTTTACCTCCTTTTACCTGTCTCCACAACAATGACTATGTGAAAGTGGTTTTCTTCGTAAATTATAGTGTACACAATTTTTTTTAATTCGCACAATTCGAGTGTTGAATGCAACAAACTTATACTCTACTTTACCCTCTTTTTATTTTTCTTTGGTTTTGAAAATACCCTTGTACTAGTTCGCATAATAATCATTCTGAGGGTTTTGGTACAGGGAGGAATATTTTGGAGGCTTTCACTACTATGTATATCTCTTTCATATAACCTGCTCACCTCTAATACATAACTTATTACCCTCACCATTTCGGCTTAGTTGTCTCTTTCCATATTTTGATTTGCAAGTATGTCGAACACCTCTGGTTTTTACATCCTATACTTACAGAGTTTTTCAATCTCTAATTTTGGCTTCCAACATGACGGGTTGGTCTCCATGGTGCCCCCCATTAGCTAATTGACACCTTCAGTGCCCTAGGAATCATCAGTTGTAATTCTATTTGCCTTGTTTCTATAAATTTTAATGCTGAGAGCTAATAAGCTTTCGAGTCCATAGCTTCTCGCAACAAGGAATTTTTCACTTAAAATTTAATTTGCATATTTGATCACTTTGTCTATGTTGTATAACATTGTTCCGTCACTCTGGATTATGACTCACAAATTATTTTGTAATACCAATGATGTTTCCTGGGGGAACTAAACCCATCATACTTTTATGTTATATAATATGCTTTGTTTTCTTCTAAATTGTTTTATTTTTATATTACATGTTGTTTTTCTTCACATTCACTTTCGGTTAATAGTAAGCTAGAATATCCATTTTACATGAATAATTCTGTCAATTTTGCATGTCGCCTAGAAATTCAATGTGTGCCTCTACTGCAAGGAGAAAGATTTTATATACAATTTTTATTTCTTTATTTTTTTCAACTGAACCTGAATTTCTATGATATATAGATATATTTACCTTAACTTTTGGTTTTAGAGTAGCAATAGTTAACCGTACTTGGATAATGACAGTTTGATATTTTTTTCTCTAGAATTACGATTTGTTTTGAATCAAGATGGTTCCATATTATTTTTTTATAGTTAACCATATTCTCTTTGTGAGGTACTATGAAATATTACCGGGAACCTATCACACATGGGTGGAAAGAACTGGGTAACTCACGCAGTCACTCAAATTCTAAAAAAACATCAATCCTTATACTTCGAGCGATTTTCGTCGCTAGTCCTAAATTCATATTTATGGGTATCTTTTATCTGGAAATTAGGTTGCATCTGGTAGCATAATTGGCCCTAGATGATATCTATATGTACCTGGTTCTTAATTCTTCTTATATCTTCAGGTAGTACCTAAACTGTGGAGGATAGGGTTGTGTTTTTATTTAACTAAATGGTTGTTCCTTTTCAACATTCACCTCCCATATTGCTAATATTTTGAGTATTCTTATGGTGAGGATTAAATTTTTAATCATGGAAAATACATAGACTTATCTTCCAATTAAAATTTTAGGGTAAATGTTAGACTTTTCTTGGTATCCACAACCTGCATAACTTCAACAGACAAATGATATAGTAATTTGAAGTGATTCCTAGTCGAGGTTTATATGAAAACCATCCTCTAGGCCCACATAATTTAAATTATTGAAGTTTCTCCCTTGGAGGACGCTCTCCTTAAAAATTGAATTCATTCCATACTACCCCGTCTACCAAACGAAAAAGACACATAAGTTTTTTTAAGAATAATAAATGTAGTGTCACCGAAGGACTAGGACTCACAAAAATATGCCTACTTCTATCATATTGAAATAGGGTTATTAACTATGGTATTTCATTATGACATACACTAATTAAAATTTTCGTTAAAATTCCAAATAATTATGGATATACCTATCCTTTCACCAGTATAATTTATCCAGACAACCATTATGTAATGCATGTATAAATAAATTCTAAGGTCAATGTAAATGATCATAGATGCAATATTTAATGTATATGTAGAATTGCGAGAGTTCAATACAAAGAATGATCCATCCTCCACCAACACCGGTTTCAAGATACTGGCAAAAATCTATTAACTCCAGTGTTTCTCTCCCAATTAGTTTCCAGATTTTCTTTTTATTAATAAAATTCATTTATTACATCAACATTCTTGATTTTTCACCTTAATTCAAATCCAACATGGATTCTAACTATCACATCTAAATTTAGTTTAATGTAAAAACAAAAAAATATTAACATAGAAATAGAGAGGTATTACATCTTCCCCCTCTTTTTAAATTAACATCATTCCCAATGTTTACTATTCATTTATACTATTCCTGAAACAAAGTTGTAAAATCTCCTTTTATTGCATCCTCTCTCTCCCAGGGAGCCTTAGGTGTAAAGTGTCTCCACTACACCTTAACTTGAGAGATGACTTCATTCCAGAGAAAGATCTTTTTTTGGCCTAAAATGCAGAGTAGTTCTAGCAGTAAATCTACTTCGGGTTCCACCTATATCAAATTCCAATAAATTATGTAAGAATTATCATGAACATATTTCTTTAATAAAGACACATGAAAATTATTTTGCACTTTAATATGGCTTGGAAAAGCTAGTTGATAAGCTACTCCATCACTTTTGTCCAAGATTTTAAAAGGACAAAAAAATTGTGGTGCTAAATTTGCATATCTCCTAGTTCTTAAGGTACTTTTCCTGGGTTTTACTCTTAATTAAACATGATCTCCAATATTAATTTTTTTATGAATTCTCTTCTTGTGTGCATAACTTTTCTTCCTGTCTTGAGTGGTGTATGACATTTCCATCCTCTGGATGACTCAAACTGAGAGGTGTATGACATTTCCATCTATACAAAACATCAAAAGGACACATTTTTATTGAATTTTGGTAGTTTTTGTTGTAATCAAATTATGCTAAATGCATAAAATACTCCCATTTGATAAGGATATTAGAACTATTGTTCAAAATGAGAGAAGAAATAAAACACCAAAAATAAAATGGCCATGAATATCTTTCTTCTTGTTGATAATGAGGAGATTGTTTATCTAGAAGAAGATATGTTAATTGTTAAGAAGAGGAAATCAAAAGTTGGTAAATCGGTAAATATCATGAGCAACCATTAAGATCAAAATGAAAGCTCTAAAGGCATCAAAGAAATCATAACACTAGGTATTGATTTAGAGGATTAAATTATTAAAACAAAAAAAATGCCATTCAATATTAGTTGATGAAGAATAAATTAATTAATGGTGGAAAACATTTCAGCTTAATGTTAGCCAATTCTATAGGCCAAATGAAGCGCAATCTCAATATCAAATCAGAAATGCACATTGCCTACATGTCCATAATTTGAAGACACTGTTCAACTGCAATCCATCTGCACATGTGGTGGATTATGTGGTTCTTGTTGATCCAAATCAAGTTACTAGCAAAGAGGCATTTGAAAGGACACAATGTTTTTAATACAAATATTATGTAATTAGAGAGAACCATTCAACAGAGGCCAAAATATAAATGATCGCAAAATATCCCAATAAATCTCTTTTGAAATAGTGAGATGTATCATTTATGTTGGTTTAACATAAATGGAAGAACATTCATTGGCATGGGATTGCAATGCAAATAATGAGTATAAAATGCATATGAATTTCATCCAAAGGGTCAGATTTATTCATAATGAATTTGTAGAAAAATGTGGTGGGGATAACAAAAAGTTAATCTAAGCTTCCAGAAGGAATTTTGTATAGAAACATGCTATATAATTGAGGATAAATTCAATTCAAAAGGTGGCAAAGTAAATTCACATTTATTCAGAGACATGGATAACATTTTCCAGTTGGCATTTAGAACTAGGGAGATATGGAAATTGATTCATGATATTTTCAACATGTGGGAGAATATTGTCATAAGAAATAATAAGTTTAAAAAGTCAAAAGCCATAATTTACACCAACTATAAGATGAGTCCTGAAATGAAGCAACTTCCATATGATATGACTATCACACCTCAAAGAACGTTGCAAGGAGTTAAGGATGACAAACTAGTCAAATAAATACTATGTCGTGTGAAGTCAGGTGAACTGTCATTGGGTGACATGTGCTCAGAATTTCAAATTTCAGTTTCTTGAATTATTTTTTGTTTTTATTGGATTATAATTTTCTTTTCAATATAACATATTGTTCGTTGTATTATTTGTTATACATATCAATATATTAGCTATTTTTACTTTAATTATTCATTCATAATATTTATATGAAAATACAAGAACATATGGTTAAAATGTTGACTAAAGAGAGTTGGGATTATGTTGTACGTAACTACCTAGAATCAAGTTCTACACCAACACTTAAAGATTTTTATCTTGCATTCAAAAATGTATGTTTATTTTTACATTCATTTTATTCCAATGTAAACTATTTTTATCTTTTTACTTATACATATATTTGCTTATTTCATTAAACAAGTCAAAGAAGTATTCAAATGGAGTACCAAATACTTTCAAAATATTTATTGAAAACATTAAGTTGGAAATGATGAGAAAACAATGTCATAGGAATGTTGAACTTAATCCTACTCTTACTCATTTCATTTGGAATGGGCTTGACATTATCCAATATAGAATAATAAAAGGTGATTGTGAAGACATTGCAAAACTCATACCTAAAAGGGAATATGCATTGGTTATTGCATAAATTCCTTATGGTTTCAATTTCTCATACATTGGATATGATAATGAACCTTATAATTATTAAGATTTTAATAAAGTGGTTACAGGATTTCTAAAAGTCACAAAATCACCAATTTGGAGGTTTGTGACATTTCATTCAGAAACACAATTTGCAATGTTATTAACAAGCTTCAAGGGAAAATAAAACTCGAGGATGTAACTTACATGGTGAGACATTGAAATTGTATATAATATTAATGTTAAAAGATATTATTTATGTACAATTTAATTGAACTTTACTATGTCATGTTACAAACAAAAGCCAAATTTTATTTCCTCCAATGATCAACCAATTATAAGTGATTGTGAGTTCATCCATGTTGAATGTTAGACAAAATATGATATCTATAAGTATATTCTTCTTAATCGAGTAGGTGGAAAGAGTCATAACCAAGTATTGTTTCATGATGTCGTCATAAAAAAGCTAATATATGAAGATAAATATGCAAAAGGAGAGATAGTTATCATTTGTTAAGACCATGAATATTGATTAACTATCTTATAGGTTTATGTTCAAATAAAGGAGATTGGCTTTGGGATTTATTCTTAGGTCCACGAAAGTTTTATTATATAAAATTGAATTTTAATATTTTATTTTTTATTTTTTATGTGTTTAGACTAATTTACTTAATTATTTCTTTT
>APFE030175468.1:27205-46769 GCA_000404065.3 Pinus taeda
TCCAAAAGGGCAAAACACAGGCCCAACCTAGAAAATTGCCAGGTTGTAGCAAGAAACTAGGGTTTGTGCAAAAATGAGGATTTTGGGGGATCTGAGTGTTGGGAAGTGCTTTATAAGGCACATTAAGGATAGGGGAAGGTGTATGAACATCAGGATACAAGTTTTTTTGATGATTTGACCGCCCAAGAGAAATTGCCTTCAAAACCCTAGGAGAGGGAAATGAACCTTGCCTAGGCACAACTAAAGCATGGATAAGCTGTAAAATGACCCTATGGAACTTGACATGATGATGAAAACCCTCTGAATGATGATAGAATCAGCTGAATAGTGACATAGATTGGCATTTGGGCAACTTTGAAAAGAGTGAGAGCAAACCCTAGACCTAATGCCTAGTGACCAAATTTTGCTTGAAGACTCACTGAAATGGCAAAATTTGACCTTGACACTTCAAAATCACTTTGTAAGAGAATATTTGATCACTAGAGGAAGGCTGAAAAGACTGACACTAACATGGTGAACTTTGTGGCATGATGACAAATGAATGATAACATTGTTGAGTTCACCAATGGCCTGGACAAATGATCTATCTAGTTGTATGATTCATGCATCATTTTTATCCCATTGAGCATTAATTTTCTTAGCAACATATAATGGCATGATGTTCGCAGATGCATCATAATCAACTAAATAATTATGTACATTATAATTAAATATTTCAAATATTAAGAGAAGCAGAGGGTAGAGAGTGTTAGAATAGACATTGACAACATCAACTACACATTCAATAATATTTCCAGAGTTACCAGACATTACCTGAGAAGCATAAACTTCTTTACTTGACAAAGAGTGAGATGAGAGTGTTTGGATGACGAGTTCTCGTTATCTCATTATCTGTGTGAGATCGAATACCAAAATGTTGGCTCGAGCTCTTTTTATATCATTGACAATGTTGTAATCAATATTTTCAATATTAATGGGTTGTACTAACAGATCTGGTGGTGTAGCTTTATTCGACACTTCAAGAGTGGTGGAATTTTTCTTGTTGTTGGAAGAAGTGTTCTTAGAAGAAGGAGCACTTCCAAACTTATTCTACAAGTTATTAGTTGAATTAGAAGGTTGTAGAATTCTATGCAATAATTGCTCCTTAACTTCCTTATCAGAAACAAGTCCTTTTCTCCTCAAGTAATAACATCCAGTTGACTACTAGGGAGGAGCTTCACTCAGTAACAGTTCATCAACGCTCTTCTTATTAGCGCTACATATAACATTAAACAAATTTACTGAGTGTCTAGTACCCAAACTTTCTTTGGTCATGACATGTTCATTTGCTTCTTCACTCTACTCAGGTTTTCCTTGTGCTAACAAGGTATCAACCAAATTAGCCATCATAGTGTTCATATTATGATTCCACTGTGGGCATGGATTTTTTGAATGATTCTCTTAGTGAAAAGTACAAAATTTGTATGCTCAAATTTTTGACTTTGAACACTGCTTTATAACTTTAGCAAAGTTATTGTTCTTTTTAAAGAAATGTGGCCTAGAAGACTTGTTGTTGGTAGTGGATGCCTCACTCGCTCTCCTCTTTAATTCTGATACTTCATTCATGAGAAACTTCAAAGACTAGTTCAAGCTTTCCATATTGAAATAATATTTCTCCTTAGCTTTGTTGGGAGAGGCTTGGGTATTCTTACCAGTTTCCTTGGAGTCCTTAGGATCATCAATTTCTTCAATGACTCCAATAGAACACAAATTGTTTTTGATAGCAAGAGCTTCTGCAAAGTTTAGGGCCAAAGTACCCTTTGCATCTCTTTTGACAAACACATAAATTTTACTCGACAAGGCGAATGTATAATAATATTTCGTAATATCATCATGCAGTTGCACATCAAGGGGGAACTTATTCAACAAATGAGTAAATATTTGGTTGAAATATTTTACTCTTTATTTTCCCCCCATTTTCAAGATCCCAAGTTGTCTTAATAACAAGGTGGGAGTTTTATCCTCAACATTTTTTTGCCAAAAACAACTTCTTAAACTCCGTCCATCTATGGATTGAATTCGCTGGAAGATTTTGATACCAGACAAACACTCTAACTTCTAAAGTGTATGGAAAGAGCCTACAAGTAATTTCATCGAAAAGTACCTCAAACATTCATCAATGCATGTACAAATCATCAATATGGTCTAGTCTTCTTAGCGGGATTAAACTTTGACAACAACTTTTCTATATATTTAGGCATTTTGTGAAGATTACTCGGAAGAGCGAGTGACCCTTGGGCCATCCAATCCAAGTTTTCATTAACCATGTCTTCGTCTCCTACCTCCTCCTCTTCTTCTGAGTTTGAAGAGGCTTCTCCTTCAACACTTAAGTATTTGTTATAATCAATATGTTCCTCATTAGAAAACTGAAAATATTCCCCTTCATTGCCCAAATCCTCCTTAATAGGATGAAGTTCCCCTTGCGAATTTGTTCTTTCTGTAGGATCAACTAACTCCTCGAGGGTTGCAATAACCAAATCTTCTACCGAGGAAACCAATATGCCACTAGGAGTGTTTTCTTTCTTTACAATCTTATGAGGTCTCTCTGTGATTTTATGCATAGTCGATGTTCTGGGTCGATGTGGCTCTATGTGTAGTATATGTGAAAAATAGATGTTTATATCACGCTCTTAGAAATAATATTCAGGGTCTTTGGTCCACTTTTTATGCATCGATTCCTAAGGAACAAAGAAGCATGCTTGAAGCAAGGAGTTGGAAGTGAACTTTTTGGCATATTCAACTACCAACAATATCATATTTATGATGAGGTAAATAAGTAGTCTATTCATTGTAAAGATGTATTTTTTCTTGAATCTTACAAGACTAACAAAATTGTTGAGAAGCAACTTGATATTTTGGACATATTCACTCATTCGAAGACATATCATGAATTTGATAATGGGATTCCACATCTTGAAGGGGAGCACCTATTTTGGATCAATATATGGAATCTACTTCTAAAGCACCATCTCTCCCGCATGAAGTTTCAACCACTTCATGAAATCAAGAAGAGTAATTTGATTAAGAGGCTTAGAAAATTGTTTATTCATGTAGCCCCATATCAATCATTGGAGAAACTTAGACCATCTCATAAATTTCTCCCAAAATGGCTCATCAAAGCACTTAAAAATATTCATCCTATTAAAGTTGGAAATACATGAATCAAAGCTTTCACGAAAAAGGATGGAGGTGAAGTAGATAATTTTTATTCAATTAATATAGATGATATGGATGTATCATATGATCGTGAATTTAATTTATCTAATAAATTTGAGCCAAATCCATTTAAATAAGTTGTTTCTCATGATGAATGGAAATAAGCAATACAAAGGGATTATGATTCTCTTAGAAATAATGGAACATGGAAGTTGGTTGACTCTTAATTCAAAATGAAACTAATTTGCTACAACTAAATCTACAAGAAAAAGTAAAAATAATAAGGCTCACTTGGAAAACAAAAAACGAAGGTCATGGGGAAGGACTTGCACAAAAAGAAGGTGTTGATTATGAGGAGACTATTGCCCTGACAACAAGATGGGCCACCATTTGGACTCTCTTTTCATTGACAACTGAGAATGGATGGAAAGATCATGAAATGGATGTGAAGGTTGCTTTCTTAAATAGATACTTGGATTATTTTTTCTCCATGTATCAACTGAAAGGATTTGTTGTGAAGGGACTAGAAGAAAAGGTATGAGAACTCATAAAAAAATTATATGGCATAAAATAAGCATTGTGAGCCCGATAAAAATTCAACTGAGCATTTTTTGAAATTTAATAGTAGTTTGATATTGATGATGCAACTAGATTTATTAAGAATTTGGAAAATGTGTTTTATATTTTGTAGTGTATTTAGAACTATATTATTTATATATATATATTATATATATTTTTTTTTTTTTTTTTTTGTTGCTAAGTATGATTAATCTATTAATAAGAAAAAGCTATTTACATAGAGTGCGCTTGCTGTCAGAGGGGACAAACAAGCTTAGCATTACAAAACACTGGTTTTGATACTGCCCCAACAGAGGGGAAACCAGTCTAGAGGGATCCAAAAAATGCCAGAAGACATAGAATCCATATTGTTTCCAAACCGAGCATACAAGTCAGCAAAATTCGGCATAACATCCAGCTGGATGTGCCTACATGGAAAAGAAAACAAGAAGAACCAGAACTTAAAAGAACTACCACCTGACATTCGGCACTACGAGCTCCGTGGCCGGCTCTTCCTCAATTGGGAAACCCCAATCTTCAAAGTTGTCCAACGGGTTTGGCTCCCCTGTTCCTTCCTCCCGCCGCGTGTCCTCCTTGTCCTGAGTTTGCATCGCCTTGCTTGGCGAGGCTCGTCGAGGCTTTGGTTCCTCTTCCTTATTCTGCGACCTCCTTCCCCGGCCTCCGATGCTGCCCCTCTGGCTCAGGTTCCATGGCAGCGCAAAGGTTCTGCCGTATTCCAGGCTGACTAGGCTTTGCCCTGAAGGAAGCGCTTCCCGAGCAGAGGCCCTGATTGCTCTGAGCCTCTTCCTCTCTAAACAGGATGGATATGGTAGCCATGATGACTGGTTGGTTCAACGTGCTCCTGAAGTGGAAGAGCATGGTGTGGGGGGACGACTGCCTTGGCAGGGGGAAGTGAGCCGAGCGAAGTCGTCCACGCCCACTTCTCGTGTTAGGATAATGGGGATTATCTGCTGTGGAGGAGGGAGAGTTCGAGGAGCTGTGCCTTCTGGCTTGCTGACGAGTGCTTCCCGCTCTCGAGCCTCCCCTTCTGCTGATGAGCCTATGCCTTACCATGATGGAGCAGGTGAATGAGCGAACGCGTAGGCGCAAACAGAGGAAAGCATGAGCGAACAGAGGGCGCGTCTCGAAAACATGATGGAGCTTGACCCTCTTCCAGAATCCACCATCTTCCAACCAAAGGTGGCGTGTCGCAGCAACACGACGGAGCTCAACCCTCTCCCAAAACCCACCGTCATCCAACCAGTAGTGCTTGGAAAGCCCTCTGTAATTGCCATTGCTGTCTCGGGTTTTATCAAGAATCTCCACGCCTCGGCTATCCTCCGCCATAACTGCTGCATTCAATGCAGCCGAAGGCGAACTATCCCCAATGCAAATGGCGTCGATCATTCTATCCTCGGCACGCTTGTTCCGTTCAGGTTCCCATTGCGTGAGGCCATGTGATGGCTTTTGTGACCGCATGAAGCCATTCATACCACTGGCCATGTGGTTTGGGGTTGGAAGGTGTCAGTCGACCCTGCGCCACCCCTGTCCCATCCACCTAGAGCGCCATTGAAACACCCGCATCCGGGGTATTTAGACTATATATTGATAATAGGGAACAATAAAATTTATATTGTATCCAAAAATAAATATTTGAAGAATATATTTCTGATAATAGATTTGGAACATGTTCATTACTATTTGTTCATTCAAGTGACTCGACTTCCAAAGTATATATTCAACTCCCAAAATAAACACATTGGAGAATTTTTGAAAAAGATTGGCTTGGTTGAATACAATCCTTTATCTACTCCGATGGAACATAATTTGAAGATCACATCAAAATGAGGTAATGGATTTGGGGATGTAACCAAGTGCAAGCGGCTTGTGGGAAATCTTATCTACCTCACTACTTCCAAACTTTATATTTCATTTTTGTTACAATTATTTTCAGATTTATGAAAAATCCTTATAAGGACATTGGCTTATTGTATAATGAGTTCTAAAATAATTGAAAGGAACTCAAAAAGTTGGACTCAAATATTGAAAGGCGGATAACTTCGATTTTATTGGATAACTTGGTTTAGACTTTGATAGAGAAAAACAAAATAGAGTGTCAGAATTAGGCTATCTCATGAGTCTTGGATGAACAACTATCTCCTGGAGGTCACATAAATAGTTAGTTTTAGAAGATTCCATGACATAGACAAAACATGTTGAATCTATAGAACAAACAAAGGAGACTATGTGGCTTAGGGAAATACTTGAATATTTATAGTAGAAGCAATTTAATTCTAATCCCCTTCTAGTTGAAAATACCTTTACAATAATGTCAACAAGTAATCACAAATTCCATGGTCCAACTGTTACAAACCAAGAAAATACTAAAAGGGGGGCTTAATCAATATTTTAGCAATTTTAAAAATTATTTGCTCTAAGTAAAAATACTTAGGAACACAATCATAAATATCAACATACAATCTCATAAATTCTGGACATAATGTTTTAATGTGGAAACCCAATTACGAAAATAACAATTTCTTTTTAATTATGATGTACAACTTTAGATTAAATCAATTTATACAGACTACAACCTACTAAAGGATTCAACCTCCTTTCTCTCTACAAGCATCAACATGTTGATATTTAAAAGAACCAACTCGAACAAAGCACCAACTCCCTATTATGAAAGAACCTAAATGCACGACCTTTCATATCCCTCTTTCATAAATTTTCAAACTTAGATCTTGAAGCTTTCGCTCCTATAAAAGATTTATGAAATAATTATTTGTTCAACTATTTCAAACACCCATTTGCTACTCCCTTAAGATACATTTTTTGTAATGTTGTTGATGCTCATAAATATTTAGAGTTGTTGTTATTCTTTATTGATTTACTAATTTTGGGTTTAACAATCATTTCAATTTCAATTATGTTTTGGATTTAGATGTTGTTTATATTGTTCTTCACTTTACTACATTCTCTTCTCTGACTATTCATCTCTATTTAAATCTGAATATATATTCTCAATTTAACTTTGTTGGATTGGTGCTTCATTTTATTCATACAAGATATTCTCATTTGAAGTCTATCATCCTTTTTAATTTTAGAATTGGAACACCAAACTTAGAATGCAAAAATTAACAATGAAAAATGCCAATTTTTTTTTAACTATAAAACACCAAATTTAGAATTCAGAATGCCACAATTCTTTTAATGCGCAAAAAACCAATTTTTTTCTTCATAACCCCTCATTAATTGGCTCCTATTTTTATGTGCTCAAAGGTTAAAACCATGGTATTAACACATAAAGCACTTAAATATCTTTTGTGCATAACCCGATATTTGTGACTTTTGATATAACACATTCTTGTTTGACATGGAGATCACTAAATACTCTAGATATCATTGAAGGCAATTTAAACCTTTTGTTTCATCCCTGCTGCAATATAACCAATTGTTGTAACCTCGTCTTACTCACCGGGCACTAAAATCTATCATAAAATAAATGCATATGTTTACCTTTGTGCCTAAATCCAATATTTAAGTGATTTATCATTTTGTTCATGGTCAAATATTCAGGATCCCTAGATAAGTCAAATATCGCTAGATATGCGTTAAATGTGGTTTTTATGGATGCTTGAATTCTCCACGGGGCCACTTAGCCTTATTTTTTATTTTTTTGTCAATGAAAATAACACTAAAAACTTTGCCATACAAGCCCTTGGTGTGAATCCCAAGAATATGCTATGTCATCTACCACATCATCTTGACATATCATTAGGCATGAAATGAAGGTCCAAGGTTTGGTTTTTTTTCAACATTTTTCTTCATTAAATTAAAAGGCCCTGACTGTTGAGTTCACATTATTTACCATGATATAAATTTTTTTGTCTTTTTTCCTTCTGTTGACTTAGATCTTTTGCGATGCAACATTAATTAATGCATCTGTTGATGGGACTATTCCCATCCTGCAAATAATGTTAATGTCACCATCGCAAGAGTGCCAAATTCCATGTGAACTTCCACTTGAGCCTCCTTCATCGGTTGTGATTTAATTTATTGTACCCTTTATTGATCAACAATATTGGTTAATTTCGAGGTCCCCATGCCTATTCTAAGGTTAAAAGGTGGGGGGGATATGCAATATCTCACTTCTATGACTAAATCCCTTGAAACTCTATTAGTGCACCAATGCACAAACCACTTAGCACCTAGATCTAACAGTCCATATTCATTCCCCCCTCACCATGTGACGAAAAAATAATGGACAGGGGGATGCCACAATTTGGCTCTATAGGGAACAATGGCCTTCAGAACCTTACTAGCACTTCAAACTGAGATAACTCCGAAATTGCCATATATAGTGGGGAAATGCATATGAGAGGACTGTCTAATTAACCACTTCACACATGATTTTGACCAATTGGCCTTAGAGAAAAAGTTCCTTAAACTTCCATCATACCAGTAACCATCATCAATCTCTCAAAAAACTCCTTCCAAACTTGTATTCACTTGTTCACTTGACATCAATGACAACTCTTTTCTCAACAATCTCCCCCTTTGGCATTAATGGCAACACCGCCACACATTGCTATTGTTTCACTCTCTCCCACTTTGCTTTGGAGAATCCAATTAGACCCTCTCTCACTGAATATATTTGTATTAATAACCATAAGGCATATCACCGTGTCAATATTTTCTCATTAATTGTTTCCTCATTCTCCCCCTTTGACACTAGTCACAAAGAGTTTAGATACTCCCGTTGTAATTAATCTCACCTTGTGATTATGATGTACTAAGGTGAGATTCATGTGGACCCATCTTCTTCTTGGACACTTGACTCTTTGATATTCAAGTATCACTACACTTATTTGGGAAACTTCCCTATTTACTTGTGAAGAAGGTATAACTAAGAGAGGAGAAAGTAATTATTCCCATTTTTTGCATTAAATTCTCAAAAGGTTCTGATGCAAGGAATTTGGTGAAGATATCAACAACCTATTATTTTGTTGGAATATAATCGAGTCTCACAACCTAATTTGCATCATATTCTCTAAGAATGTGGTACTTTATCATAATATGTTTTGTTTTTTAATGTAGAAAATTATTCTTAAATATGTTGATATAACTTGTATTATCATAGATAACGGGAATAGGATTTGCATAAGTTATCTTCATATCCTGTAATGTTTGCTTCATCTAGAAAATCTAGGTGCAACTAGATGTTGTTGTAACGTACTCTGCCTCAGTAGTAGAAAGAGACATAGATGTTTGCTTCTTGCTCAACCAAGACACTAGGATATATCCATGAAAGAAAGAACCTCCACTTGTCATTTTCCTATCATATATATTTCCAGCCCAATCATCATCTACATATCTAGTTAGTGTGAATGTTTTACGTCATGGATATTATTGATGGGCCATATTTTTCCACCAAAAAATAGGGGATCTCCCTGGTGTAAAATCATGACTAGATTGTACATTTTTTGGGATAGGAATCCCATATGGTATGTGGGTAAATTTTCACCATGTTTCTTACAGATTCATTTTGGACATGATGAACAATGAGCATTATAAAAAAGGTAAAGCTTTTGATAAACATAAGTTAAGAAAATTTATGGAAACTTTACATATGAGATGCCATGGATATAACAACAACTAAATAACATCACATGAATATTAAGGAATAATGTTAGAACAACTTCAATTAGAATGAATGAATATGAGAAAGATCCATTTATTGATTATGAATTAGTTTTTAATTGACAATAAACATGAATGCATTTAAAAGCATACAATTCCACATATGATATGTGCTTAAATAAACAAAGTTGTTCGTTAACATAAAACATGGAAATGAAACATATGTCATCAAATCTCTACAAGAAGAGTCTCACAATGCTTAACAATGCAAATAAGGAATTGTGTGCCCAGGCTCAAAGAGCTTCTAAAATTAATCTGAAGTATCCATAACACCATCACATAAAATTCCCATGAAATCCATTAGTGGAAGTGTAAAACTGCCACTTCAATTCTCAAAAAGATCTATAAGTTGTCAAAACAAAACGCCCTGATGGATTTCTCCCATTAGACTTCTCTGTACCAAAAGTGAATTGTTCTGGGTGTGAATTCCAAAACCGAAGGTCCTTTACATCTAACTATGAGGGTTTATTTATTGAATATAAAATGACTTTAAACCTACCCTCGTGACTCTTGAACTTCCACATGACATTTATCTTAGAGGGATCAATGAAATGGAGTTCTATGAAACATCATCATCTATTGTAGTAAAATAAATTAGCCCATGTTGTTTCCTTTTTAGCGAAATTTTTTATTATATCACCCACGTTTCGACCACAAACTGTCAATAAAGGGTCCACGATAGTCTAGCATATCACCAACATTTTCAATCATCCACAAGGGAAGAAGGATTCACCTAAGGCAATTTGTGACTTTCCATTGATGTGTTGGGGTTTTAGAGAGTAACAAGGTTCATTTCATTAATATAAACATTAAACCCATAAACATTCACCGCTCTTCATAGTAACCTTTGCACAAAAGTAAATTGATGCATAACAATGAACTTAACAGGAGACTTAAATTTTTTTTAAAGGCACTATGAAACACATCATATTCATTCACATGCAGAAACATATATAGATCCCCATAACAACCTTTGTTTATATTACATTCAAATAAGTTCATTACATCATAGTTCCACAAAGACTTTGCAAGATCTTTCAAAAATCCATCCAACCTATCACAATAGATTTCGACTATATCAAAGTTACAATAAAATATAGCAGTAGAATTCAAGATCTCATTCCGGCAACATGACGACCCTTCCTCTTTATATAAATATATATATATAATATATATATATAATATATATATATATATATATATATATATATATATATATTATATATATATATATATATATATAATATATATATTATATATATATATAATATATATATCTATTTTCTCTTACTTGTTGTCTATTCTCACTTGATTGGTCCAACTTATCCGGCTTGATGATATCTATAAGCTTGGTTCACACATTTGTTTGATTTTTCTTCAAACTCAACATCTCGATCCTTCTTCCGCATCATTGACAAATTCCAATGTAACTGTTCACTTCCCTTTCTTGCCACTTTCTTCTCTTTGTTTCCATTTTCTAACCTATTTAGCCATCTTGCTTTCTTGGCTTACATTTCCTGTTTTCCTAATTATTTTTTTTCCAAAATTGGTCACAAAAAACAAAGGACCCAACAAGACTCAACTATAGTCTATTAAGTCACCCATGATTCAATCCTTTTCTTGTGCACTTTTTCCTTCCTATATTTGCGCAAAAGATGTTGATGCACTCTATCCTTGTATAAATGCTTCTCCTTCAAACAAAGGACCCAACTATAGATTTTTCTCCAAAATCCAGCCTTGAAAAATGTTGTACATGTACATGGAATCTTTCCATGTTGTGATCAAAGTAGAAGCCTTATCAGTAAACTTCATAGTTGTCTCTACATCTAGCTTCTCAGGGTGGAAAGAAATTAAATTCTTCCACTAAGTATCTGCATCAAAATTAAGTTTGTAGTGTTTCATATATTTGGCTTGAGCTACAGGCTTAAGGTCCTAGATAGTTATTTTAGCCTTGTGGGATTATTCTTCTAAGCCATGCATATGTTTATCAATTTCTTCAGCCTGATCAAAGATATTTTGTTGTTGCACAAGGTCAGTTGTGGCGAGAGATTCCTCCATTAAGTTTTTACTCTTCTCCTGCAATGTATGTAATGGTAAGTTTCACTTAGAAATCAAGCCTATCCAATCCTAAACTTGGGTCAAATATCTCATGTGAATCCCACATCTATTGTTGAAGTGAAATTAAAAGTCTAGATCCTTGATCAATGGTTTGATCAATCTGTTGTTGAAATTTCTAGGTAGGATTAGAATTCTTGTTATATAGCTCTAAAATAGTATAATGTAGTTCTTTTTTCACATCAATTAATTTTGTGCAAGTAGTTTCAACAAATTCAAGGCACTGAATTGACTCATATGATGAAAGATCTTTTGGTGCTTCTGAAACATGCTCCACAAGTGCTCACAACATCTTTTGAATTTTGGCACTGATATCCTCTACTTTCTTCTCTAATTTCTTTTTCTATAGACACACTTGATCTCATTCTTCTAAAACTATGATATTTTCTTACTGCTGCTACTCATGCATGATAATAAACTTATAATACTTGGAGTCAACAAGGAACAACTAATCCTCCAATTGTACTGACCCTGCCTGATGAATTGAAAAAGCTGTTGTGAGGGCCAATGTTGTAGATCTATAACAGATAAAGCATCAACATTAGGCAACATGGACTGCAGAGGTTTTTTGATATTGACATATTTTTGAGAGTGATCTTATGGTGAAGTCTCCTTCATGCTTACTTGTTCTTGTTGAAAATTGTCACATAATTTCACAAGTATAGTAGTAGAGGCAAAATATATAAAGTATAGGTGCATAAATGCAAGACTTCCTTACAATAGCTTGGGTCCTGAAAAAAAGTAGAAATCTCAGTTTGAGAGATAGTGGTGCTTGTTCCTTGTTGCGACTCAGACATAAGTTGCTCTGGTGGCAAGGATAGTGTCTCAAGAATTTTCTCTTGTTCTATAATATTCTCTAGTTCAGAGACCATCTCCATATCATCTACTCCCTTGAGGTCATGCAATATTTTAATAGTATCTTCTAGATTGGAATTGTGAGAGGGGGAGTCAAAGATTGTGTCATATGGGGTATGGAATTACAGAAAAGAAACAGGGCCATACAAAACAAATGTAGTAAGCAAGGGTGTAGGGAATTCTTCTATAATAGGGGTTGGTTGAACAAGTTCTATAGGTTCATCATTAGGTATGTACACTATTTTCGACAGGTCTAGAATTGTAGTAGGAGGTTAGGACATTACATTAGCTAACACCTATGATGCAAGGACGAACGTTGGATCATCATTTAAGATATTATTGGATAAATAGATAGTGAAATCCATAGTAGAAATAGTAGGTGGTGTAGAAGATAGCGGAGTGATAGAAGCGAAATGAAGAGATTTAGGCTTAAATGATTTACCTTGAAATGGAACAACATTAGGAAGAGATTAAGTCTTGGTGGGTGTACTTAACAAAGATTCAATTGTGGAGACAATTGCATGAGAGGAAGAAAAAAGAGCGCATCCTCTTGACTAAATTTTAGAGATTATAATCTAGTGCAAATGAACATTTTGGAGATGAGTAAATCCCAATGGAACAAGTCTTGTGGGGTTAAGCCTTCCAGATACTATTGAATACCTGTAGATGTTTGCATGCACTGAATTCTAGGCCAGGATAGGACTTCCTGATGAAATGCTTCCTCTATTAGATAATAAGGTAGTGTTCACATCAAAAACGTGTCTTTGTCAACAACCCTTGGAAAAACGTAGGAGTGATTGTGGTCAAGGCCAAACCATATCTTGTTTACATGCGTAACTAGGATGGATTGAGGAATCCTGAAGGTCATTATGGCTTTGATCATTTTGTTTTATTAGTTCTCAAAAGCTATTTCATTGAAAGAACAATTTGTAGAGTTAGATTGGGTTCACCATGGAGCAAAAGAGAGATTGAAGGATTCACCATTTGATATCTTAATCAATTCATGACCTTTCAGAGAGCACCAATTCGTCATGGAAATGGCCATAGATAAATATCCATAAAAGAAATAGTTTCCTCACTTGTAGGCCTCTTCACTAGTGGAAAAAAGTTCATCTATTAAGAACTTGCACCAGTTTAGTTGCTCACCATAAATATAGAAAACTGCAACAAAAATGGCGTCAAGTGTGCATTGTCCTTTGGTATAGTTCCATGTTACCTCTCCTACGATCAAGTAACATACAAACTTTATCTCCTTGTTATTAATGAGGTCAATCATAGTGTCAAGATTCTTTCGCCTGGTAGCATATTTCTCATAAAGATTCATAGTGTTGGTTTTCTTTCCTTTCTTGGAAATGCCTTGGAATGCCATGAAAACATCTTATCCCTCCATCGATAAGCTAGTAAGTTGATGAATATGATGGACATGAATTGGGTATTATTTTCCCAACCAAAGAGAACCACCATGGATCCAACTAATAAGAAACTTGGTGCACAACACAACTTATCTTATGGTCCCAGATACTAGCAAATCCCATAGTTTCATGAGAGTGGACCTTTGTAGTGGCTAAAAATATGGCATAATTTGTGAGATGAACTCATTGGATGGAGCTAAGTTAGTGCCCATGTAAACTTCAAGATGTTAGGCTGGAAACAGAACGGGTTCTGAGAAATAATTGTCAATGAGTGTTTCCTTTTCATATTTTTCCAGTATGTCCTCCATGGGCTCAATGCAATTGTCAGATAAATCAAAGGGAACAATAGTTTTAGTGGAGTGAACCATGTTTGAAGACCTACAATTGGAAACAAAATGAATAGGTGGATAATGACAAGTTTTAGAAACAGAGTTACTAGATGTGGAATCTAGGGAAAAAGACTTCAGAGACTATGAAGATACAAATGGGCATTACAACTTCAATACTCTCAACTTATAGAAAAATCCACTACTGCGAAAAATGGGATCGTTTGATATTAAAGGAAAGATATTGAGAAAATCAGAGTCAAATTCAAGACTTTATTATGCTCACAACACAAACCCCCAACACATGACATAATCTAACCAAAATATATTTGACATAACATCTAAACAAAAGAAAAATGGCAGCAAACAAATTGAAATGAAAACCAGGTCAACATAATTGATTGTTATAAGGGGGAATACTGGACAATTGAAAAGACTCACATTACATGAATCAATAAATAATAAAGACATTACTTATACTTCCCCAACCGCAACGGGTTGTGGTATATGAAAAATAGGGAATATAAAAACAATTGATGCAAGTGAACTGACTAAATAAACTATGCAACTAACTCAAACCTAAACCTAAGTTATGCTCATGGATAGAGATAAATTACAACAAAATGATTTTGGGGGCCTTAGCAGGGCTTCAAGCTTGTGCCATTCACCCAAACAAGTAATATAATTCCCTCAAGTTGTGCAAGCTTTACAACCCCATCTTCCCTTATCACTACAACAATAAAAGGACCCAACCAATGCATTTGTTGTTGATCTAAAGATGATCTGAGGTTGTCATTGATATCAACCCAAGCAGCACCAAGGGCTATCTTGATCTTGCAAGGGAATTTTGACTTGACAACTTACTCTATTTTGAGTCAAGGATCTTCTAGATGGATTCTACTCGTCGAGATGTTTCCGTTGATATATGGCACGCCAAGTAATTCTTCACGGTTTGAGAGATATTCATGTTTGAAGTTAGTAACTCCAGTTAGTGGGCTAAAACCCTATGGGGTTGTCGCATGGAACTCATATTTTGTTTTGGTCATTGAATAGTCAATAATTAATAATTTTTTAAGCTCCTAAAATCCCTCCAACATTCTCTATAGAATCCCCTCTCAACTCTATAAAATGAAATCTCATATATCCTCCAAATGAAGTGATCATGGCATTTTCGCCATAACATCATTTTTGCGAAGTATTAGATTCTGAAATGAAAAACCATTTGATTCACAATCCTGATGAACGCCGTGACCAAATTTCAGATCTTTCTTCACTATATTTTTGGAGATATAATCTGTGGAAGTTAGGGTTTTGCGGGCTCCCGGATTTCATCTCAAAGAAGTGACCTTGGGAAAATCATCATAACTCTCTCTCTGAGAAGAGGTTTGGAATTTTGTAAAAAGTGGCAGATAGTGCATGAAATTTAGCTTTCTGTTTATCAATTTCAGAGCCGAAGGAGGAATTAATGACACGTGGTACATCGTACAAGTTCGCTCTACTAAAATAGTCCATAATTAGGTCATTTTTAGAGATTGGGCATAACTTTGTGTTAAAGAGTCCAAATCGGGTGAGACCTATGGCATTGGAAAGAAGACTCAGAGAGCTTATACAGGACTGAAGATCACATGTTGGTGATCTAAATCGTAGAGATACATTAGATTAAATATCGTGCTCCTAGAAGGCAAAAAAACTAGATCAAGTGTTGTCAAGGGGTGCAAAGGACCAAACTTTCTAGGGCAAAAAAGAGCAAGGTGCAACAAAATGTTCCAGTAGAGGTAAGCTACAGGTAAGTATATTTTGTATATGCATGTTCATCTCTTATTTGCATTAGGTTCTTTGTATTCTAATTTGTTGTTTTTGTTTAGCATTGACATATGCTCTGCAGGATGAGGTAAGTTTTGCTATTATCATGTCATGGGTATTTCTTTGAAGACTTTTTGCAAGTATTATATATTCATCAAGAGAGGACTCATTGCATAATATAATTTTCTGAAGAGTGAGAAAGGGTAGCATGAAAAGAGCAACAATCAAGGTGCAGAACAACAGCAAGAAGTTCACCACATGAATTCTTCAAGTGGGAAGCACTGCATACAATCATTGTACAAAGTCATTGTAAAAGCATCATTGTAAAAATTGTACAAGTGTCTATCTACCAAGAGTTGAAGAGGCAGTGTCGGGAGGTATAGGATCATCATTAGGTTGTGTTGTGGCCAGCAACAACCCCCCCTTTTTCATTTAGCTATCTACCCAAAATACTAAATGATTAGGGGACCCCTAGTATAATTTTGAGAAAAAATCAAAATTTTCCTTCTTCGAAATAAAGATACCATCCTAGGCTTAAAAGTAGTCTTTCAAATATTTTCACCTAAGTCTACGATGGGGAAAAGGTCTTTAAGAAATTGCATTAATGCACAAGGCCCCCCAACGTTAAGCCTAACATTGCGTCGCAATAAGTAGTGTCCATAAGGAAAAACCTCAAAATCTCCCGATCTGCGATAACGCCGATCGCAAGACCGAACATCGCAGAAATGAAATGGAAATACTTAACAAACATCAAACTCCTGCGACCCGTGACGTTGCTTCTTGCGATATTGCGATCGCCGCGATGACACATTCTACGATCTGGCGATTTGCGATAAGCGCGCCTTGCGATGGCACGATCTTCGATAGAGCATAAAGCGAATCATGAATCATTTAACCGCAAATCTTTCAGGCACGCTGTTCAAAGATAGACCACTTACCATAATCTGACTTCAAATCATGCGCTTTTAATGATAGTAAGTGGGTTAGTTGTCAGTTACTTAATAAAATAAAGACGCGTGCTTTGCTGAAGAATTGTTTCACGTAAGGTGGCATATTTAGTATATCGTTTGCATTTAAAACCCTCCCATCATCTTTCTCAATCAGTCATTTCCACCTCGCTTGTAATCTGTAGGAACTAGGAGATAAGAACATTCAAAAGCTGAATGCAGAAGCAAATGGGAAAGAAGAATAATGCCCAAGGCTCCGAGACAAAGGAAAAGGCAAAAGAAATGGTGCCCTTGTACACAGACACTGCATGCAACAGGGACGCAGGAATTTCAACCTGGGAAGGCATGTATAGGCTGCTGGAGGAGGAAAACCCCAGAGTAATGAAGGCCGATAGTGCCACGGGATCGCCAAACTCTTTCGAGGCATCCTTAGAAGAGCTGGCTTGTTCATTTCTCCATCAAATAGCAGCTAGACCCAAGATATTTCCGTATACATATATGATCAAATGGATACTCGACAATGCAGAGTTACAAGGCAGAAAATTCAAGGCTCCAGGGCATGGGCTCACAGGATCATTTGCTGCCCAAGACTTAAAGATTATGTATCATCTTCCGGAGCCTCAGACAACCTACAACACGCAATTTGTCCAGAAATTTGCAGCAGAGAACCCAAACCTAGCAGAAACCACCAAAGAATGGACCAGAAGAGAGGAGCCGCTAAAAAAGGATAAAAATGGTAAGTATAGCACAAGTTCTCTCACCTCTCCATATTGTTTTGTTGCAGCCATGCTTTGCAGGCTGTTTGGGATGCCAGACATAAATAAATTTTCAGCTGAATGGCTACCACTCATAGAAGCTGCCACAAATGCCGATCTCATGGATTGGGCCAAAATATGTTCTGATAATTTGTTCACTGTTTTCATGAATTACCGTTCTAAGAGATCCTCGTCACAAAGGGTCTATCCTCCGTTTTATCTATCTGCTTACATTATGGATTCTATTTTCTATGTATCTAAATTTCCAACTATGGGTTGGAAATGGACTACCCAAGACCCGTCGCCTATTCATGTTTACCACAAAGTACTATGGGATTCATAGTTTGCCCCTCACTTCTATCAGATTTGCCATGGGCTCATTTTACCCCTATATAGGATGATGTATGGTGAAGAACCCCCGAGGTGCTCGCCCGAAGCGCAAATAGACATCATCCCCGTCGCAAGATGGTTCGGGGAAGAATGGTTCACTTATATTAGAGTGTTTGGGAGCACTGTACCTCCACATGTCCTACCTCGTATGTCCGACAAGCTTTTGGCTAGGAAATTGGCCTATCAGACTTGCTCGGAAGGCGGCCTAACCAAAGAGTTAAAAGACAAGAAGAAGGCCATATGGCCTCAGTTTCCTATAGCTTGTGGGGCCTTCTCATTATTTGATGTGGGACATGATTTTTCCGAAGTAGGGAATGTGACGTCCCTACATTTATTTAAATTCCCCGCTCGACCTTTTGACCTAAATAACGTTGCCCATGATTTCACTATAAGTGTCAGAATAAAAGTGTTCACCGGAAAGAAAGATTTATTTTATGACTTGTTTCAAAATAAAAGTTCATTCCAGGAAGTTTTGCGAGAAGCTAAGTCGAGGTTGTCCCCAGACGACCTCGAAAGATTTTTGTTATTCAGAGAAAGAAGGCTAGCCAGCATTCCTCTAGAAAAGCTGTAGCCGCTCGCCAGAGAGCCTACTCCAAGTGTCAGCCTCAGCGGAAACTCCAGTTCTTCCAAATCCAGATCTGACGCTGTTCAAGGAACACCCGAATGCTCTAAAAAGTCTGCAAGCGACCAAGGGAAAGTCGGAGAAGCAGCCGGGGATACTGCCCAGTCAAGTGCCATGTCGCAACTGCAAGTTATCGCTTCCTCATCAAGAAATGTCCCTCCTCCCGTCACTACGTCGTCGCTCGTCACGACACAGCTCGATAAAGAGTGGGAAAACTTCAATGAGCTAATCAGCCCAGAAAGGCAGGTCCCAAGAACGCTTGTAAGCAATGCGCAAGTAACACAAGAAATGGTTTCAACCGTGGTCGGTAGTGTCTCAGAAGCAGAACACAGTCATATCGCTCCGCCTCCTGAACTCCTACTTAGTGTAGAGGAAATTCCCCCACTGGACGTGTTCTATAGTCCTCAACATAAAGCAGTGGTGAGGAGACAAAGAAAGAAGAGGAAGTTGGAGAATACGCTGTCACAGAACGCCGAACATTTAGACGTCTTATGGAAAGACCCTAACAGCAACCCTACGGAAAATCTCACGAAATTGTCTCAAATTGCAGGAGCATACGCTTCTGCGACTATCGACAAGGCGTCTGAAGTTTAGCAACTATTGGGGGAGTAAGAAAACCATATACATCTACTACAACAACAGCTGCAACAGGCCAACGCCAGCAATGAAGCGTCCAAACAACTCGAGAAACTACAAGAATATTTTCAGCAAATGCAGATTAGCTATGAGAAAAGCCTGGACGAAAAAGGAGAGTAGTTGCAAGCTTTACAAGAAATACATAAGGATGAGCCCAAGCTTTCCGAATTCGTTTCAGAGTCTACTAGTTTAAATGAGCAACTTCTGCAGCAACAGGAAGAGTTGGGACAAAAAATATCGCAGT
>APFE030175468.1:52031-68712 GCA_000404065.3 Pinus taeda
GAAAACACTATATCTCAAAGAATAAGAGGTCTCATCACGAGCCGACTTATCATCATCACAGATATTATAACTTGCTGACTTTGCCAAAACTGTCCATCAAAACAGGGCAACAACTTAAGATTGTTGCAATCAAAAGACAGGGGGTCTCATCACGAGCCAGCTTGTTCAGCAAAGGTATAAATCTAGTGAATGACTATGTCGTAATTTGGCCACCAAACCAAGACATAGTTCTTTAGAGAATAAAAAAGAAAAAGTGTCAAAACGGGTTTTTCTCTGAATAGTTGTAAACTCTTAGGCAGGATAAAGGATCATTACTGGTTAATAGGTAACCCTGTTGAGGCCATGGACGCCTGCTGGCAGCAGAGGCTCTACTTGCGACAAAGAAGCATATTTGAAAAGGACTGCTATACAGAGGATACTTTATCTTAATTTTTATTTAAGACCAAGTAAGGGCTGATGTAAATGCGAAAACAAGCTAAGAATACAAGTAAATGGAAAGGAGTTGAAACAAAATATCATTGATAGTTTGAAGTATAATATTTTTATCTTTCTATAATAAAGTTTAAGCTTTCTGAGAAAATTTTTATTATTTTTAGAAGTTTGAAAAACGTCAAAAGAAATTCAGAGATAACTGGTTCTCCCAAGTGAATCGCCAATTTTGTGGCCAGCAAACAACCCCCCCTTTTTCATTTAGCTACTACCAAATACTAAATGAATAGGGGACCCCTAGTATATTTTGAGAAAAAATCAAAAATTTCCTTCTTCAAAATAAAGATACCATCGCAGGCTTAAAAGCAGTCTTTCAAATATTTTCACCTAAGTCTACGATGGGGAAAAGGTCTTTAAGAAATTGCATTAATGCGCAAGGCCCCCCAACATTAAGCCTAACGTCGCGTCGCAATAAGTAGTGTCCATAAGGAAAAACCTCAAAATCTCCCGATCTGCGATGACGCCGATCGCAAGACCGCACATCGCAGAAATGAAATGGCAATACTTAACAAACATCAAACTCCTGCGACCCGTGACGTTGCGACCTGCGATATTGCGATCGCCGCGATGACACATTCTGCGATCTGGCGATTTGCGATAAGCGCGCCTTGCGATGGCATGATCTTCTATAGAGCATAAAGTGAATCATGAATCATTTAACCGCAAATCTTTCAGGCACGCCGTTCAAAGATAGACCACTTACCATAATCTGACTTCAAATCATGCGCTTTTAATGATAGTAAGTGGGTTAGTTGCCAGTTATTTAATAAAATAAAGACGCGTGCTTTGCTGAAGAATTGTTTCACGTAAGGTGGCATATTTAGTATATCGTTTGCATTTAAAACCCTCCCATCATCTTTCTCAATCAGTCATTTCCACCTCGCTTGTAATCTGCAGGAACTAGGAGATAAGAACATTCAAAAGCCGAACGCAGAAGCAAATGGGAAAGAAGAATAATGCCCAAGGCTCCGAGACAAAGGAAAAGGCAAAAGAGATGGTGCCCTTGTACACAAACACTGCATGCAACAGGGACACAAGAATTTCAACCTGGGAAGGCATGTATAGGCTGCTGGAGGAGGAAAACCCCAGATTAATGAAGGTCGATAGCGCTGCGGGATCGCCAAACTCTTCCGAGGCATCCTTAGAAGAGCTGGCTTGTTCATTTCTCCATCGAATAGCAGCTAGACCCAAGATATTACCGTATACAGATATGATCAAAGGGATACTCGACAATGCAGAGTTACAAGGCAAACAATTCAAGGCTCCAGGGCATGGGCTCATAGGATCATTCGCTGCCCAAGACTTAAAGCTTATGTATCATCTTCCAGAGCCTCAGACAACCTACAACACACAATTTGTCCAGAAATTTGCAGCAGAGAACCCAAACCTAGCAGAAACCACCAAAGAATGGACCAGAAGAGAGGAGCCGCTAAAAAAGGATAAAAACGGTAAGTATAGCACAATTTCTCTCACCTCTCCATATTGTTTTGCTGCAGCCATGCTTTGCAGGCTGTTTGGGATGCCAGACATAAATAAATTTTCAGCTGAATGGCTACCACTCATAGAAGCTGCCACAAATGCCGATCTCGTGGATTGGGCCAAAATATGTTCTGATAATTTGTTCACTACTGTCATGAATTACCGTTCTAAGAGATTCTCGTCACAAAGGGTCTATCTTACGTTTTATCTATCTACTTACATTATGGATTCTATTTGCTATGTATCTAAATTTCCAACTATGGGTTGGAAATGGACTACCCAAGACCTGTCGCCTATTCGTGTTTACCACAAAGTACTATGGGATTCACAGTTTTCCCCTCACTTCTATCAGATTTTCCATGGGCTCATTTTACCCCTATATAGGATGATGTATGGTGAAGAACCCCCAAGGTGCTCACCCGAAGCGCAAATAGACATCATCCCCGTCGCAAGATGGTTCGGGGAAGAATGGTTCACTTTATCAGAGTGTTTGGAGCACTGTACCTCCAGTGCCTACCTCTGTATGTTCCGACAAGCTTTGGCTAGGGAATTTGCCTATCAGACTTCTCGGAGGCGGCCTAACCAAAGAGTAAAAGACAAGAGAAGGCATATGCCTCATTTTTGGCTTGTGGGGCCTTCTCATTATTTGATGTGGGACATGCTTTTGCTGAAGTAGGGAATGTGACGTCCCTACAATTATTTAAATTCCCCGCTCGACCTTTTGACCTAAATAACGTCGCCCATGATTTCACTATAAGTGTCAGAATAAAAGTGTTCACTGGAAAGAAAGATTTATTTTATGACTTCTTTCAAAATAAAAGTTCATTCCAGGAAGTTTTGCGAGAAGCTAAGTCGAGGTTGTCCCCAGACGACCTCGAAAGATTTTTGTTATTCAGAGAAAGAAGGCTAGCCATCATTCCTCTAGAAAAGCTGCAGCCGCTCGCCAGAGAGCCTACTCCAAGTGTCAGCCTCAGCGGAAACTCCAATTCTTCCAAATCCAGATCTGATGCTGTTCAAGGAACACCCGAACGCTCTAAAAAGTCTGCAAGCGACCAAGGGAAAGTCAGAGAAGCAGCCGGGGATACTGCCCAGTCAAGTGCCATGTCGCAACTACAAGTTATCGCTTCCTCATCAAGAAATGTCCCTCCTCCCGTCACTACATCGTCGCTCGTCACGACACAGCTCGATAAAGAGTGGGAAAAATTCAATGAGCTAATCAGTCTGGAAGGGCAGGTCCCAAGAACGCCTGTAAGCAATGCGCAAGTAACACAGGAAATGTTTTCAACCATGTTCCGTAGTGTCTCAGAAGCAGAACACAGTCATATCGCTTCGCCTCCTGAACTCTTACTTAGTGTAGAGGAAATTCCCCCACCGGACGTGTTCTATAGTCCTCAACATAAAGCAGTGGTGAGGAGACAAAGAAAGAAGAGGAAGCTGGAGAATACGCTATCACAGAACGCCGAACATTTAGACGGCTTATGGAAAGACCCTAACAGCAACCCTACGGAAAATCTCATGAAATTGTCTCAAATTGCAGGAGCATACGCTTCTGCGACTATCGACAAGGCGTCTGAAGTTCAGCAACTATTAAGGGAGCAAGAAAACCATATACAACTACTACAACAACAGCTGCAACAGGCCAACGCCAACAATGAAGCGTCCAAACAACTCGAGAAACTACAAGAAGATTTTCAGCAAATGTAGATCAGCTATCAGAAAAGCCTGGACGAAAAAGGAGAGCAGTTGCAAGCTTTACAAGAAATACATAAGGACGATCCCAAGCTTTCTAAATTCGTTTTAGAGTCTACTAGTTTAAATGAGCAACTTCTGCAGCAACAAGAAGAGTTGGGACAAAAAATATCGCAGTGGAGTCACTATTGCGAGCTGAGCGACAAACTCACCAATCAAGTGACAGACCTACGAAGTGACTACGACCAGGTCGACAGACGAGTGACAGAGTATATAGCTTGGCAGAATGGAGAGGAAGCGAAGAGAGCAAATGCACCCAGAATAAACGAAAGCCATAAAGAATTGCTCTTCAACAAATGGGATGATCAAATCAAGCAGGCAGAGGCAGCGGCGACACAGGCTAGTGTTCTTATAGACTGTGTAAATGAAAATTTACACAGAGCCAACTTAATCACAGAAACCACCTCGGGATACCTACCAAAAAAGTCATAGATAGAGGCAGAATGGAAAGAGAGGTTGAATTGGGAGTGCTATTGGGCATACTTAGTTAAGCCACACAGTCAATGGATGACTGTGAAATGCATCAAAAAATCAACAGAGAAAGTAGTGCCAGCTCTCATAGATTCCGTTTTCGCAGCCCAGCTCAACACAGAAGTCGGCCAACCGACTCTTCTCAAATCCATGCTGAACACTTGCAATTTCAAAGACCAGATCCGGAAATAACTTATTTTTAGTAGTTTGTTGTTTCTTTTTGTTTAGATTAGAAAAAGGGCGATCATTTGAGAGCCGTATCCTACAATTTTGTAAAAACACTATTATTAGATTTAGGAAGTAGTATTTTAACCCTTCTCATGCATTTAGAGAAGGGTCTGGAGATTTGTCAAAAAATTATCCTCAGAACATGCACTTCTGCATCCTCAGAGGAGGTTTTGATGAATGGATGGATCAAAATTTATCTTTACTTGCATTTTGATATCTGCTACTGATGTTGCACTTCTGTACTCTTGGTAGATTTTAGAACAAGTAGAAATAGATTGTTTTGCTTAAGGCTTATGGGTAGAACTAGTCATAAATGGTACTTTTATCTCTTGGCAATGTCTGCTTATACTCTTTTAAGTAATTTACAGTTTTAGTTGTTTATATGTTACTGCCTGAATATATGGGTTATCATTTGGCACTTTTGTATGGTGGAGTCATATTGTTTATGTGTGACATATGAATGGCTTACTATGCGATATGCTGTTCACAGCTATTTTGCCTAACTTCTTATGCAAAGTAGTTTATCTCAAATGGTTTCTTTTCTTATGATAGCTGAATGATCTTTATTACCAGTTATTATTCGAAATCTTTTTAGATCGCATAATGAAAGATATACAATCCCGGGTTAGAATAGATTTGATTTGTTGTTTCTCATTAGATACAATAGTATAGAGTAAAGTTAAAGAATCCGATTTAGATTAGCTTTAAAATACTCTCAGATCAGCATAATTCAACTCTATACACACACACACACACCCAAGATCAGGAAACTGGTCCTGTTATCCCCAGTCGGACCCGCTATACCTAACGGATAAGGAGCTGCTAACCAAGGTCCGGACTGGGTGGGTATCCCCCTTGTTGTCGACCCGATTTTCGGGGCTTCAACAGGTTGTTGTGTCATAGTTGGGGTTATGGTCTAGTGTGTCTTCTTCTCCTACATCATTCTATATCATTGTAAAGTGGACCATTTTCCCTGGTACGAGAGTCCATTCTTCTTTTATTCTTCTATAGGGTGGGAGGGTGATGCTAGGCTGGTGAATGAAGTCACCAACAGGTTCAAGCCCGTGAAAAATTTAGGGTGGTAGGGTGGTGGTAGGGTGAGTTGTAGCTCATTGGGTATTGGGGCATTCATTCATTTGAATATTAAAGAATCTCAGGTGTTGGAGCATCCATCCAGTGGGAGCTGGAGAAGAATGCTTTTCTAGAATTCTAGGAAGTTGTTGCTTTCATTTCAATTGGGGCTAAAGATTAATTAGAAAAGCGTTCGGTGGTTTTTGACCTGGAGGGGGTTTTCCACCTAAAATCTTTATGCCTCCTATGTTTTTTTATTTACTTTTATTACTGCATAAACGTTAATAATAATTCAAGATTAACTAATGCTCTGAAAATATTTAAAAGTGCTAATTGTAAGAAATACCGATTCACTCCCCTTCTCAGTATTTTCCAACAATTGGTATCAGAGCTTGGTTCCTTTAGTAACAACTTAACCACTGGAAGTCAGTTTTCAAAGCATAGAGATGGGAAAGTCAAAGAAGCAGATTACAAGGATTTCAAAGGAAGGTACAGGTACAACAAAATCTCAAGAAAGTGAGTATTGTGTACCAACCCCAGATTTTGATGCAAATAATTACTGGATATGGGAATCCAGGATGGAAGTATATTTGCAGGCACATGGAGTATGGGAATCAATTGTTTCTGGAGACACATCTACCGATGAAGCTAAAGGTACAATTCAAAGGACATGAATGTAATTTTGAATGTTTTGCCAAATTCTGTGAGAACAAAAGTTGGTCAATGTTCAACAGCTAAAGATGTTTGGGAAAAGCTTCATAATCTCTATTCAACAAAGAAATCAGGTCAAGATGTTATTGAAAACTCGGTTCCTTCTGAGTATGATGAAGAAGGGTTGACCATAGAAGAATTTTCTAAGGAGGAAATCAAGCTTATAAAAGAGCTCAAGGATAAGAAGATCCGTTCCAATACTCTTGAAGAACAAGTTCAAGGTCTCAAAATTGAAGTTGAAGAACACAAATGTATTGAAGAGTCACTTCAAAAGAAGTTGGAAGAAATCAATAATGTAGTGACACGAGACCTCAAGAGAGAAGTCCAACAAAAGTAATAAGAACTCGACACAACGTTTGCAGAGATTTGTAGGATCACACAACAGATGCAAGAAGCAGAAATTTAAAGGAAGGAATTTGATCAAAGATACATATCCGCCATTGACCAAAAGAAAAAGGAATTAGAAACATCTTCAATAGAAATAAGCAGGCTCATGATTGAAAATGAGAAGCAGAAGGAACAGATACAGGTTCTTAACAGAGAAGTAGAGAAGACCACTCTTCTCAAGCTACAGGTTGAGGAGGTAGAAAAAAGAAGGAAGATTTTGAAAAGATGGTTTCAAGAAGATCTGCTCAAAAGCAAGAAGAACTTGATGCAACTCGTAATGAGATCAACAAACTCAAGGGATCGCAAAAAGAATACTTACAAGATAAGACAGATGAAGAAGTGAAAATGAAGGCAATTAAAGATGATAAAGCTCCAGTTGATGAAGGTACAAGCTCCACAGCTTCGCAGGACGATTATAAGAAGGAAGTTGATCAAAGTGAAAATCCAAAGAAGAATGTTGCAACTCCAAAGAACAAGAACAAAGCAATCAAGAACAAAGGACCACAAGAAACTACAACACTGCCTCCAAAGAAGAATGAAAAATATTTCATGTATGTTCATTTATTTAATGGTTATTGCTTTTTATGTGCTAAATATGGATATATGGCTAGGGATTGTGAAGTTTTTTATAGGTACAATCATTATCTGCAAAACCTTGGAAGCAAGTTTGTAGGATCATGAGACAGGTTCCACGATGATTTTGTCAGAAGAGAATACGTGTTAAATGGGCCAAATATTGAATATTTCAAATGCCATAACTATGGCCATAACGCTCGTGGCTACAGATATCAGATGGAATCACCTATGGACAACATTGAATGCTTCAAGTGTCATAAATATGGGCACATGGCTCGAGATTGTAGGAATAAGAAGGTTTGGAAGGGAAACAGGTATAGGAAGACAAAGCAGATAACAAGGTTTCAGCAGTGTTGCTTTCATAATTTGTAAAGGCAAAAGGTCATGAGGAATTAGCAGTTGCTTCAGATAATGACTCAAGTCAAGATGGCCCATTAGGTGACTCACTATTTTGAACAATATGGCTTGTTGAATCCTTAATGTTTGTACAAGAGGAGTCTATGCAGCAATATATGGCACAAGTCTATGATTGACAGGAAGGTAGTTTGAACAAGATGGTAGTTTCATTAAAGGTTCAGGGGGAGAAAAACAGTTGATGGATTATAGTTTACCAGGAACAAGACAAGGTTAGTCTGCAAAGAATATGCACAAGTGGAAGAAATTGATTTCGCCGAAACATTTGCACCAGTTGCCAGAATGAAAGCTATCTAGATGTTTCTCGCCTATGCATGTTCAAGAAAAATAAAAGTCTACCAAATGGATGTCAACATTTTTGAATGGAGAATTAGAAGAAGAAGTTTACATCGAACAACCTGAAGGTTTTCTACTATCAGAAAAAGAAGACTATGTTTGCAGGTTAATTAAGGCTCTATATGGTCTCAAGCAGGCTCCTAGAGCATGGTATGCTCGTCTTGACGAATATCTACGTCAACAAGGGTTCAAGAAAGGTACCGCTGAGAGCAATCTTTATGTACAAATAGATAAAGATAATTTAACAATTGTTGAGGTATAGGTGGATGATATAATCTTTGGTAGAAATGATGATCGACTAAGTAAGAACTTTGCTACAAAGATGCAAAGTGAGTTCGAGATGTCTTTACTTGGTGAGTTGACATACTTCTTAGGGCTTCAAATATATTAGTAAGAGAAAGGAATATTTATATTTCAAGCCAAGTACATCAAGGAAATGCTCAAGAAATTCAAAATGGAAGATTACAAACCCCTCCTTACTCCGATAGTAATAGGTTGCAAATTAAGCATAGACGACGCATCTAGCGATGTGGATTAGAGGTTGTACAAATCTATGATTGGTAGTCTTCTATATGTAATAGCCTCCCAGCTAGATGTTACGCAAGCAGTTGGACAAGTAGCAAGATTCCAAGCAGCACAAAAAGAATCACATATTATTGCCGTCAAAAGAATCCTTCGATATCTAAAGGGAACAACAGAATATGGCTTGTGGTATCTGAAGGGAAACGATCTCATTATTCAAGCATTTACAGATGTAGATTGGACAGGAAGCATTGATGATCATAAGAGTACTAGTGGAGCAGCATTCTATCTAGGTGGTTGTCTTGTATCATGGTTGAGAAAAAGGAAAACCTCAATCTCGTTATCCACAACAGAACTAGAATATATCGCAACAACAGCTTGTTGTACTCAAGTTCTCCGGATGAAGAAAACTTTTCAAGATCTTTAGGTCAAGTTTGATGAGCCTATTCCCATATTTTGCGATAACACCAATGCCATCAATATCTCCAAGAATCCTCTGATGCATTCCAAATTGAATCAAATTCTGATTAAATATCATTTCATTAGAGAGCAGGTCGCCGAAAACAATATCAAGCTTGAATATGTTGGTACAAAAGAAAAAATCACTGATATATTCACTAAAAATTTACCTCTTGAAGCATTTGAATATCTTCACTAGAAGCTTGGGATTCTCCCAAGTTGTCATGAGATTTTCTTTATTCAGAAAATAAAGGGGGAGTGGAAGTGTGTACAGGTCCGAAAGATGGTTGTGTGTCAGGGGGAGTTACCCTTTGCCATTGATGTCAAAGGGGGAGAGAAGATAGTAGGAAGAGGTGCCCTGATCGCAAGGGGAGTAGTTGTGTTGCCATCAATGCCAAAGGGGAAGATTGTTGATCTAAAGATGATATGAGGTTGTCATTGATGTCAACCCAAGCAGCACTAGGGGATACCCTGATCTTGCAAGGGAATTTTGACTTGGCAACTTAACCTATTTTCTGTCTAGGATCTTCTAAATGGATTCTACTCATCGAGATGTTTCCGTTGATATATGGCACACCAAGTAATTCTTCACGGTTTGAGAAATATTCATGTTTGAAGTTAGTAACCCCAGTTAGTGGACTAAAAACCTATGGGGTTGTGGCATGACACTCATAATTGGTTTTGGTCATTCAATAGTCAATAATTAATAACTTTTTAAGCTCCTAAAATCCCTCCAACATTTTCTATAGAAGCCCCTCTCAACTCTATAAAAAGAAATCTCATATATCCTCCAAATGAAGTGATCCTGGAATTTTCGCCATAAATTCATTTCTACTAAGTCTTAGATTTTGAAATGAAAACCCATTTGATTTGCAATCCTAATGAACGTAATGACTAAATTTTAGATCTTGGTTCCCTATATTTTCGGATATATGATCTGTGGAAGTTAGGGTTATTGCAGGTTCCCAAATTTCATCTCAAAGAAGTGACCTTGGGAAAATCGTCATAACTGTCTCTCTGAGAAGATGACTGGAATTCTGTAAAAAGTGGTGGATAGTGCACAGACTGTATTTTTATGTGTATCAATTTCAGAGTTGAAGGAGGAAACAATGACACGTGGTAGGTCATACAAGTTCGCTTTACTGAACTAGTCCATAATTAGGTCATTTTGACAGATTGGGCATAACTTTGTGTTGAAGAGTCCAAATCGGGCGAGACCTATGGCATTGGAAAGAAGACTCAAAGGGATTATACAAGACCGAAGATCACATGTTGGGGATCTGAAATCGTAGAGATACATTAGATTAAATATCGTGCTCCTAGAAGGCGGAAAAACTAGATCAAGTGTTGTCAAGGGGTGCAAAGGACAAGACTTTCTAGGGTAGCAAAGAGAAAGGTGAAGCAAAATGATGCAACAGAGATAAGCTACAAGTAAGTATCTTCTATATATTCATGTTCATATCTTAATTGCATTAGGTTCTTTGTATTCTAATTTGTTGTTTTTGTTTAGCACTCACATATGCTCTGAGGATGAGGTAAGTTTTTCTATTATCATGTCATGCATATTTCTTTGAAGACTTTTTGCAGGTATTATATATTCATCAAGAGAATACCTAATGCATAATATAATGTTCTGAAGAGTGAGAAATAGTAGCATGACAAGAGCAGCAATCAAGGTGCAGAAAAAAAACAAGAAGTTCACCACATGAAGTCTTCAAGTGGGAAGCACTTGCATACAATCATTGTAAAAGTATCATTGTACAGAGTCATTGTAAAAGAATCGTTGTAAAAGTTGTACAAGTGTCTATCTACCAAGAGTTAAAGAGGCAGTGTCAGGAGGTCTAGGATCATCATTAGGTGGTTGTGTCATAGTTGGGGTTATGGTCTTGTGTGTCTTCTTCTTCTACATCATTCTATATCATTGTAAAGTGGACCATTTTCCCTGGTATGGGAGTCCATTCTTCTTTTATTCTTCTATAGGGTGGTAGGGTGGTGCTAGGCTGGTGCATGAAGTCACCAACAGGTTCAAACCTGTGAAAACTTCAGGGTGATAGGGTGAGTTATAGGTCATTGGGTGTTGGGGCATCTGTTCAGTTGACTACTGAAGAATCTCAGGAGCTAGAGAAGAATGCTTTTCTAGAATTCTAGGAAGTTGTTGCTTTCATTTTAGTTGGGGCTGAAGATTAAATAATTTATTATAAAAGCGTTCGATGGTTTTTGACTCGGAGGGGGTTTTCCACCTAAAATCTTTATGCCTTCTGTGTTCTTTTATTTATTGTTATGACTGCATAAACGTTAATAATAATTGAAGATTAACTATTGCTTTGAAAGATTTAAAAGTACTAATTGTAAGAAATACTGATTCATCCCCCCCCCCCCACCAGAGATTAAATAATTTATTAGAAAAGCGTTCGATGGTTTTTGACTCGGAGGGGGTTTTCCACCTAAAATCTTTATGCCTTCTGTGTTCTTTTATTTATTGTTATGACTGCATAAACGTTAATAATAATTGAAGATTAACTAATGCTTTGAAAGATTTAAAAGTGCTAATTGTAAGAAATATTGATTCACCCCACCCCACCTCGAAGTATTTTCCAACAATTGGTATCAGAGCTTGGTTCCTTCATTAACAACTTAACCGTTGGAAGTCAGTTTTTAGAGCATAGAGATGGGAAAGTCAAAGAAGTGGGTTACAAGGATTTCAAAGGAAGGTACAGGTGCAACAAAATCTCAAGAAAGTGAGTATTGTGTACCAACCCCTAATTTTGATGTAGATAATTACTAGATATGGGAATCCAAGATGGAAGTATCTTTGCAGGCACATGGAGTATGAGAATCAATTGTTTCTGGAGACACATCTACCAACGAAGCTAAAAGGTACAATTCAAAGGCCATGAATGTAATTTTGAATGTTTTGCCAAATTCTATGAA
Source organism: Pinus taeda (assembly GCA_000404065.3). NCBI lineage: Eukaryota > Viridiplantae > Streptophyta > Pinopsida > Pinales > Pinaceae > Pinus > Pinus taeda. Next base: position 63,855 of record APFE030175468.1, read on the forward strand.
AACAAAAGTTGGTCAATGTTCAACAGCTAAAGCTCTTTGGGAAAAGCTTCATAATCTCTATTCAACAAAGAAATCAGGTCAAGGTGTTATTGAAAACTCGAATCCTTCTGAGTATGATGAAGAAGGGTTGACCATAGAAGAATTTTCTAAGGAGGCAATCAAGCTTATAAAAGAGCTCAAGGTTGAGAAGATCCGTTCCAATACTCTTGAAGAACAAGTTCAATGTCTCAAAATTGAAGTTGAAGAACACAGATGTATTGAAGAGTCACTTCAAAAGAAGTTGTAAGAAATCAATAACACAACGACATGAGATCTCAAGAGAGAAGTCCAAAAAAGGCAACAAGAACTCGACACATCATTTGCAGAGATTAGCAGGATCACACAACAGATGCAAGAAGTAGAAATTGAAAGGAAGGAATCTGATCAAAGATACATATCTGCCATTGACCAAAAGCAAAAGGCATTAGAAACATCTTCAATAGAAATAAGCAGGCTCAGGATTGAAAATGGGAAGCAGAAGGAACGGATACATGTTCTCAAGCTATAGGTTGAGGAGGTAGAAAAAGAAAGGAAGATTCTAAAAAGATGGTTTCAAGAAGATCTTGCTCAAAAGCACGAATAAATTGATGCAACTCATGATGAGATCAACCAACTTAAGGGATCGCAAGAAGAATACTTACAAGATAAGACAGATGAAGAAGCAAAAATGAAGGCAATTAAAGATGGTAAAGCTTTAGTTGATGAAGGTACAAGCTCCACAGCTTTGCAGGATGATTCTAAGAAGGAAGTTGATCAAAGTGAAAAGCCAAAGAAGAATGTTGCAACTCCAACGAACAAGACCAAAGCAATCAAGAAGAATGGAAAATCTTCCAGGTATGTTCGTTTATTTAATGGTTATTGATTTTTATGTGCTAACTATGGATATATGGCTAAGGATTGTGAAGTTTTTGATAGTTACAATCATTATCTGCAAAACCCTAGAAGCAAGTTTGCAAGATCATGAGACAGGTTCCATGATGATTTTGTCAGAAGAGAATACGTGCTAGATGGGCCAAATATTGAATGTTTCAAATGCCATAACTATGGCCATAACGCTCGTGGTTGCAGATATCAGATGGAATCGTCTATGGGAAACATTGAATGCTTCAAGTGTCATAACTATGGGCACATGGCTTGAGATTGCAGGAATAAGAAGGTCTAGAAAAGGAAACAAATACAGGAAGACAAAGCAAATAACAAGGTTTCAACAGTTATGCTTTCAGGATTTGTAAAAGAAAAAGGTCATGAGGAATTAGCAGTTGCTTCAGATAATGACTCAAGTCAAGATGGCCCGTTATGTGACTTACTATTTTGAACAATTTGGTTTGTTGACTCCTTAATGTTTGTACAAGAGGAGTCTATGCAGCAGTATATGGAACAAGTCTACGATTGACAGGAAAGTAGTTTGAACAAGATGGTAGTTTCATTAAAGATTCAGGGGAAGAAAAATAGTTGAAGGATTATAGATTACCAGGAACAAGACAAGATTAGTCTACAAAGGATATGCACAAGTGGAAGGAATTGATTTCGATGAAACATTTGCACCAGTTGCCAGAATGAAAGCCATCTGGATGTTTCTCGCCTATGCATGTTCAAGAAAACTAAAAGTCTACCAAATGGATGTTAAGTCAACATATCTGAATGGAGAATTAGAAGAAGAAGTTTACATCAAACAACTTGAAGGTTTTCTACTATAAGAAAAAGAAGACTACGTTTGCAGGTTAAAGAAGGCTCTGCATGTTCTCAAGCAGGCTCCCAGAGCATGGTATGCTCGTCTTGATGGATATCTACGTCAACAAGGGTTCAAGAAAGGTACTATTGATAGCAATATTTACGTACAAATAGATAAATATAATTTAACAATCGTTGAGGTATATGTAGATGACATAATCTTTGGTAGCAATGATGATTGACTAAGTAAGAAATTTGCTACAAAGATGCAAAGTGAGTTCGAGATGTCTTTACTTGGTGAGTTGACATACTTCTTAGGGCTTCAAATATCTCAACAAGAGAAAGGAATATTTATATGTCAAGCCAAGTACATCAAGGAAATGCTCAAGAAATTCAAAATGGAAGATTGCAAACTCATCCTTACTCCGATGGTAACAGGTTGCAAATTGAGCATAGACGATGCATCTAAGGATGTGGATCAGAGGTTGTACAGATCTATGATTGGTATGTAGAAATTCCCACTGTAGATCAACAGATTATGCAATATACTAAAACAGAATACAAGATATACTACTACAACACTTTACGGAAACTTAATCGAATTGAGCAAGATCAAGAGAACTCATATAACTGAGAATGAGAAGTCAATCACACATAACACAGAAGAAATAACCCAGGGAAAGCCTCAGCCTAAAACCCCAATCTCTATATTATCATACAAGTGGAAATCTTGTTCAAGTTATAAAAAGAATTAGCTCTCAAGCTATCCAGCTCTCTCTCCAATCAAGCAATACAACTCACAGACTGAATAGACATAGTATATCTCCTCCTAGAGCCCTCTAAGCCTCTTATTTCCTTGTGCAATTTTTCTTCGGGTCCAGTGAAGCCACATGTGTGAATTGGCCTCATCATACTCACAAAACCTGAAGAAGTAACTGTGCAATCCTCAAGGAAAGAATTCCTTCTGCATGCAAGGAATATTCACTATGGAATATTCTAGCAACAGATAGTACACTGCCCCTCCATCTGATCTCAATTGGGTCTCTGACTGAACTGACATGCATGAGTTATTTATGAGAGAATATTCAGTTATCTGAAGTGTAGTAGTTACATGCATGCAAGCATTAACTAACTGAACTTACATTAATTCAATAAACTATTTGAATTAATCTAACTGGACTTGACCCAGTTAACTGAGCCAACTAATTACAACTCATCCTTATCTCTTTAACTGATGGATAAATTCCTCAATTAATGGAGAAACTGTTGCATGTCCCCACATAGACTTCATGTTTGATTTTCCTTCACTAATTAACTCAAGATGAATTAATTAATTATTTTACAAACAACTGCTAAGATCAAATTCGAATTTTACTTCACTATTTTAGTTTAGGGACTGACTAAAATAGGAAGGTATCCTGAAATTCTATTTCTATAATTCTATTTTTAGCACTTCCATTTTTTCATCCCTTTTTGCTATGTTCAACACTGGCTGAATTGCTATTTATAGCAGTGTTATTTTTAGCAAATCTATTTTTAGCATTTCTTGTTGCTATTTTCAACACTCATTCTCAACAAGAAAGGGATTATCAATAACCCCAATCCTATCTCTATGGAACTTGAACTTGAATTTTAACGATGCCTTAGTCAAAATATTTGCATCCTGTTCCTCGGTCGAAACATACAGGAACAACATGATCCTCTTGACTACACAGTCTCGAAGATGTTGATACCAGATATCAATGTGCTTGCACCTATCATGAAAAACTGGATTCTAAGACAGTTTGATACAACTATGGTTATCGCAGTAGATCACTGTAGAATCCATCCTTTGACAAAACAATCCCACTAGAATCTTCCTCATCCAAATGGCCTCACATGTAGCCTGACTAGTAGCCATGTATTCAGCCTCTGCTAAGCTAAGTGCAACTGATCTCTGTTTCCTGCTATATGAGGAAACTGCAGTTGAACCAAGGTTAAATATTCCTCCAGAAGTGCTCTTTCAGTCCGATGGACTCCCTACCCAATCCGCATCTATGAAGCCCTGAAGCTTCACTCCCTCTATCCGTTTGTACCACAATCCGAACTGAGATGTGCCTCTGAAGTATCTCATCACATACTTCGCTGCCTTCCAAAACAACTTGGTAGGCTGAACCATAACTTGACTCAGCTGGTTCACCACAAAGCATAAGTCGGGTCGTGTGTTCACCAGATACATAAGTGAACCCACCAGCTATCGATAAAAAGTAGTAGCTACCACCTCACCTAAAGTAGCATACTCCTTCCTCTAGTTCCCAACTAGAGGAGTCTGCATGGGCTTGCACTTCTCCATGTGAAAGAACCTGAGTATCTCATTGGCATACTTTCCTTGAGACACAAATACTTCACCATCTTTCTGCCACACCTCCATGCCTAGAAAGTAGTGCATAAGGCCATGTCCTTCATCTCGAACTCTCTCGCAAGGTCCTCCTTACAAGACTATATCAGTTGATCATCACCTGTCAAAATCAGATCATCGACATAAAGAACAATGATTAATGGTTTACCTTCTACCATGATGTGGCAAAGGTTCACATTTGCTTCACTCTTGGTGAAGCCCAACCCGGTGAAATAGATGTCGATCCTGGTGTACCAAGCATGGGGTACTTGCTTCAACCCATACAAAGCCCTCTTGAGTCAGCACACATGCGAATCATGATCGAAGGTCTCTAAACCCTCTTGCTGCTCAATGTACACCTCCTCCTCAATATTCCCATTGAGGAATGTTGTCTTCATGTCCATCTGGTGGATCTTCCACCCTGTTATAGCTACAAATCTCACTATTATGGTTTGTGATGATGCACTCATGGCCTAGGGCAACCCCTCCTTCCAGACCTGGTCCAAAATCTAAAAAACAATGTTTTATTCCCTGTACACGACATTTCCCTGAGTTAAATGTGTGTATACGCGGGTTCATATATACCCAACCCGCGTATATGTATTAAAACACTTAAAAAAATATAAAACTCCTTATTTTTGGGCGGAGATCGCGGGTTTTACCTGTTGATCACCTGTTAGTCCCCGTGGCCTCAACTGTCCCCAACCAATTCCTAACTAAAAAACTACTTTGGAATTGGTATAAAAAGACACCAAAGGGAAGGCCTAAAGG
>APFE030175485.1:0-15955 GCA_000404065.3 Pinus taeda
CTTGCACATATAATTTATTAAGAATAATAAATTCAAAATATAAGTTCTGCTCATCGGATTAAGACTATTTTTATATGGATTTTACACCTCTCTGAAAGAGGAATCCAACAAAAATATTAGCCTCTTAATCTGATCATCAAAACATGGAGTTTGGACCTAGTTGTCCAAATTTAACACAAGCCTTGTAGTTAGTTGCTCCTTCAAGCTTGCTTTTGGTCTAAATGAATGAAGAATTCATGATGAAGATGTAGGACATAAGTTAAAAAATTTTCAAATGATCTTCAAGATGATCTCTCTGTTCTTTTTCCTTCACGAAAGCTCTGATACCATGTTGAAATTTTAGTGTTGCAACGACTAGAATAGTTTCTCACAGTCGATAACTAGTATTGATGCAAATTGTTCCTTCTTTACACTTTAGTCAACAAGTAGCTATACATGAAAAACTTCAACCAATAATTCTTCAACAAGATCAATAAATAGAGATCACAGTAGACAATAGACAATAAACAAAAGATAAGAGACATCAATGAGGGCAAAACCCACAAGGGGAAAACCCAAAATTCTTACCTTATGAGAGAGAGATTCTGTCCATCAATAGTACATTTGAATGTTTCAACAGATCCAACATAAGCAACAACATGATACCCAATCAAAGTCTGCAAAAATAAAGAGAGAGATTCCACTTTTGTCCAATGAGGTGTCTGCACAAGAAGGCCGAAGTGTAGGCCTGAAATCACTGTTAAGGGAGGCTAAAGTCACCGCTGTAATCGCCAATGAATTGCCCATAATATATTACCCAAAAATCCCTTAGTCAACTTCATAAATATGTCACAAAAGGAGAGCAAGTCTCTCTGCAATTTTCGGCCACAAGAGAAGTATCATAACAAAAGTGTAGATGATCCAAGTCACTGTATCAACGAGCCCTATAAGAAGATCAAACCGCAGTGGAAGGAGCCTTTGTAATCTTTGTATGAGTGGATGTGATTTGAAATAGAAGCTTGAATTAGATGGAATTGCAAACGAGTGAATGCCAACGACCTCTTATTAATAGGCATCATGAGAGGGCTAATTAGCCGTAATGGGGCCAACTTGATGACCTTTCAAGGAGCCGGCTTGTAGGGCTGGTTTGAGCCGACTTGAGATGAGCAATAATTAATTTCTTCTTTGAAAAATGTCGACCGAAGCTACAATATATTTCAATAGGTTCTGCCATAGAGTCATTTGATAATGAGAAAATACATAGGGTTGAGTTAGAAGAGGCATGGTCTTGGTTTTGTGCGGGAACATAAAGTGATGAAGATGTGACCGTCAACTAAACTTTGTTATACTAGATCTTTAGCATGGGAATGAACACACAAAAGCTGAGTGCCTGGTATTCCAGTAAGTGCCCAAACTCAGCTCTCGGTTACATAGTAAAAGAAATCCTCGGCAGTGTAAAGCAGTTTTATAAAGCACTGGTTATATCACTTGGTCTGGTGGGAATAGGATGTTGAAAATTGACTACTATGGGATGAATTTCCTTGAACAAATTTCATTTTTGACCTTTCTAAAATGACTTTCAAAAGATAGAAAGTCTTCTCTATGTTTGCAACCATGACTTTTCAAAAATAGTAAATCACTTTCCATCAATTTGTAATCATATATATACGATGGAAAATCACTTAACTTGTCCTTAATCAATCTCAATTGTTTAATTTTTAACTTAATCATCAATCTTATTATTATTATTATTATTATTATCCTATTTATGTTATTATTATATTATTGTTAAAAAGAAATTCAAGTCTCTCAATCATGAGATTCAATCATGTCATAGACTCATATGTAACTCCCCTCAATTAATGCATATGTTACTCTCTCTCTCTCTTAATAGATTCATTCCTCTCTCTCTTTAATGCTCTTACGCACCTCTTACAGTCTTTTACAAACTTTAATGACTCGTCATAAAAAGATTCCTCTTACACTTCTTTAAAGCGTAAGTTACCTTCTCTCCTAAATGCATAAGTTACACTCCTCTCCTTCATGGCATAAGTTACACTCCTATTTTGGTATATGTAACTCCTTGTCAAGGCATAAGAGTTACTCCTTCATGAATTCGACTTCCTTGCTCTTCCTGTATATTTGTGCCTCTCATCCTCACTTGTCACACTTGTGCTTGTGAAAGGATAATTCGAACTTGAGAAAGAGAGAGTTTGAGAGTCTAGAGAGAGAGAGAGAGAGAGAGAGAGAGAGAGAGAGTCTTGAAGAGCAAGAGCAGATCTTGGAGAGCCAATGTGATTCAGTGTTTGCATTAGGTATTGCCATCAGATATTTTCAGAGATTTTCTTCAGATTTGGGTGAACTTCTTTATTCTCTCATTGTACTTTGTATCTCGTTGAACAATTGATTTCTAATAGAAGAAGAATCTGGTTGGGTTTTCCCCTTGTGGGTTTTTCCTTGGTCATTGACTTAACTTCTCTGTGTCTCATTGAGTTCTTGACTGTCTTCCATTGTGCATATGGTTTATCTTTTTATCTACAATTAATTAATATATTTTGCAGCATAATGAAGTTCTGGATTTAAGTGATTGTAACAACATAGAACATCATAATTTCAACATGGTATTTGAGCTTTGGTGAAGACAAGCTCCATTTCCAGCTCTCTTTCTGCTGGAATATCTTTTGCGGTCAACTCCATTTTTAGCTCTCTTTCTGCTGAAATATAGCTTGTTGTTCGCTTCATTTGCAACTCTCATTCTGTTGAAATATAGCTTGCTGTCCGCTCCATTTGCAACTTTCTTTTTGCTTAAATATCTCTTGTTGTTCCTTCTACTTATTGCTCATTTGCTGCGGAAATTTCTCTTTCATTTTGCTACTGAAATATCTCATTTACAACTGAAAATCTCTTGCTATCCCTTTCTATTTGCTTCTGAAATTTTGAGCGGATCAAGATGTCATCTTCCTACTTTAAGAATGAAGGGAAATTGGTTGGTGGTTCTAACTTCTTCCCTTCGAAGGTCAAATTGGATATTACTTTTGAGGAACATGATGTTCTAGAGTATGTTGAAAAGAGAGGTAGCATAACTAGTTGAAAACTCCAATGATGCTACAAAGCCAAATACAAGAAAGAAATAGTCAAGGCTAAAAAGATTATCCTCGACTCTCTTGAAGACCACTTCATCACTTATGTTTCCAATTTGAAGAAAGCCAAAGAAGTGTATGACAAGCTGATTGGAATGTATCAAGTGAACAACTTGAGTCAAATTCTTTCTCTGAAGAATCAGCTCAAGGATGTTAAGGTGAACAAAGGAGAAACCATTCAAGCATACTTCATGAGGATATCGAAAATCAAAGATCAACTGTCAACTTATGGTGAAGTTGTTTATGATAAAGAACTGGTACTGATTAGGCTTGGGGGTCTTCCTTCTTCTTGGGAAACTTTTATTACTACCATTAGTAACAATGACAAGTTTTGTACATTTGATGAGCTCCTAGGAAAGTGTAGTTAAGAAGAAGCCAAAATAATTTCCAGAGGGAGAATTCCCAAGAAAGGAAGAAGAGGAATGCACTATTTGAGAAATTATGCTCCCAACACTCCTCTTAATGGACTAGAGACTTATCAAAAGTCCAATGCTACAACTGTCACAAGCATGGCCACTATGCTCGTGACTGTTTAGAAAACAAAAGAGCATCAAAATCCAACTTCAACAATCGCTCTAACAAATTTGGTTACAAAAGAAGAGAAACTCCTTCTACTCACAAAGGAAACCATTGTTCCTAAAGGAACCAAAGGTATGATAATAATGCAGTTGAGACTCAATCAGAGTACTTTGTTATTTCTGCTCTTTCTAGTTCATCTTTTGCAGATTTTTGTGATGGTTGGTTGATAGTGGTGCTTCAAGGCACTTTATTGGTTACAAAGAAGTACTCCCTAATTTGGTTGAGAGGGAGACAAATTTGAAGATCTTTCTTGGAGATAACTCTACACATCCCATAAAGGGATATGTTTCTGTTTCTTTCCATCAAAATCAAGGTGAAACTTTGAATCTTCAAGAAGTTTTATACCTGGTTTAAAAAAGAATATTGTGTCCATATCAACTTTAGAATATAAAGGAATGAAAGTTGCTTACATAAATGGTAAAGTTCTCACTTGACCATTGAGATCCAACATGAGAGATCCCCTAACTTTGAGATCTAGATGTGAAGGTCTATACAAAATCAATGGAAGACCTATTCATGCACTAATCCATGACATCAATCATCAAAGTGAATTTTGGCACCGAAAGTTCGCTCACTTGCACTACAAAGAATTACTTCATGTGAGAAAGACGGTTTCCGAAATGCCGAAAATCAGATCTGATCATGATGGCGTTTGCCAAGGATGCGCAAGCGGAGAGCAAGTGAAGGGACCATTCCCTTCAAGCAAAACTAGAACCAGTAAGGTATTGCATCTTGTACATTTTGATTTATGTGCACCAATGCCTATAACTCCTCTTGGTGGTTGCTTGTATTATATTATCTTTGTGGATGATATTTCTCGCAAAACATGGATTTATTTTTTGAAAAATAAAAGTCAAACTTCTAACATGTTCATAGATTACAAAGCTCTAGTAGAAAAACAAACTTGAAAGCATGTCAAAATTTTCAGATTTGACAATGGAGGAGAGTTCACTTCCCGTGATTTCATTGACTCATGCAAAGAAGCTAGAATCATAAAAGAGACCACTGTACCACATATAACCGAGGAAAAAATAGTGTGGCCAAGAGAAAGAATAGAACTATCATGGAAGTGGTCAAAGGTATGTTGCATGATCAGAAATTGTCAAAGTTTCTATATGGAGAAGCTGCGAACACTGCTGTGTATGTCCAGAATAGATATCCTCATTTTGTCCTAAACAACAAGACTCATGAAGAAGTCTTCATTGGCGAGAAGCCCGAAGTTGGGCACCTGAGGATCTTTCGCTGTCCTGTCTACTACCATGTCCCAAAAGAGAAAAGGAACAAGTTGGAAGCTTTAGGTAAGAAAGGTATGTTTGTTGGTTATTGTGAGAATTCTAAAGCTTACATAATATATGTACCTCATCAAAGAAATATAGAATTTAACAAGGATGTAACATTTGATGAAGATGCAGCACTTGGAAAAGCAAGAGACACTCCTCCTGGTAATGTTGAAAGTCAAGATGATGTATTTGAAGTACAAGAAGATCTTGAAGCTAAAACTGATCTTGTTGATGAACCCGTGGAACCCATGGATCCTTCGGATCATTCTCCATGTGATCCTCCTTCTAAAAGGAGACCTTTATGGATTTGTGACACTCTTCAAGATGCTGATAAACGTGCTGGCCCAAGAGGAACTTTCAGAGAAAGCAAGAAACCTTGTTGGTTCCATGGATATATTGTAGCCATGAGCAACATTATTCAAGCTGAACTGTGCACTTTTCAAGACGCAGTAGAGGCCCAAGTGTGAAAAGATGCAATGGTTGAAGAATATGAATCCATCATTCATAATGATGTATGGGAAGTGGTTCCAAGACCCCAAGGTAAATTTGTTGTATCTTCTAAATGGTTGTATAAAACTAAACATGGTGGTGATGGCAGTAATGAAAAATATAAAGCTAGATTTGCGGCTAGAGGTGTCTCTCAAAAAGAGGGAATAAACTATGACAAAATATTTGCACCTGTTGCTCGTTACACCACCATCTGATGTATTGTAGCTCTAGCTGCTAGCTAAGGATGGTCTCTTCACCAAATGGATGTGAAGACTGCTTTTCTGCATGGCTTCCTTAAAGAAGTATTTTTTGAGCAACCACAAGGCTTTGAAGTACATGATCCAAAAACTCATGTGTGTAGGCTAAAGAAATCCCTCTATGGTTTGAAGCAAGCTCCAAGAGCTTGGTATGCTCGCATAGATAGCTTCTTGATGAAGCTTGTTTTTACCAAAAGCAATGCAGATCCAAATCTTTAGTTTAAGACAGTCCAAGGTATGCCTTTGATTTTGGTATTGTATGTTGATGATTTATTTCTAACCAGTAGTGAACTTCTTATTCTCCAGTGTAAGAGGGAGTTAGCTTCTGAATTTGAAATGAAAGATCTTGGTTTGATGCACTACTTTTTGGCGTGGAGGTATGGTAGAAATCTAGTGAGATTTTCCTTTCTCAAGGAAAATATGATGTCGAACTACTAGAAAGGTTTGGCATGACTAGGTGTAAGTCCATGAATACTCCAATTGAAATAAATTTCAAGAAGCTTTGTGGTAAAGCTGCAGGACCTAATTTGGATAATCCTTTTGAGTACCATCAACTGATTGGGGCACTGATGATCTTAGTGAACGCTAGATTAGATATATGCTTTGCGGTCAATACACTAAGTGAATAAATGATTAAGCCTGCTTATGCACATTGGGTTTCTGCAAAGCATGTTTTGAGGTACCTGCATGGAACCATCAATCTTGGATTGAGACATATTGTCGAAAATGTAAGGCTACATGGAGTCTTTGATGCTGATTACGCTGGTAACTCTACTGATAGAAAGAGCACATCAGGGTGCTGCTTCAACTTAGGATTTGCCATGATATCTTGGATGAGAAGAAAGTAAAAGTCTGTTGCCCTTACCACGAATGAAGCATAATACATTGTTGCTAGCATGGCTAGCTTGTTGGAAATACTGAAAAGGGGGGTGAATCAATATTTCTTTTCAATTGTTGCTTTTACCAGTTGGATCACTTATGTTTAGAACATAGAATGAATTATAAGAATAAATGCTTTTATTACTTTCTTCTTTACAATAAATCAAGTACAATATATATAGGTTTCCAACCCTAGACGAAGACACTGATCTTTAATCTCCCAGGCTCCAACCTGTATTTGCCAAGCACCGACTTGGACTTCCAAGGCTCCAACCTTGTCAATTTTGAGGCACCAACCTCAGTGGCTCCAACCCTATATTTGCTTCAGGCTTTGGCCTAGTTTTTTGAGGACTCTGATCCTCTAAGGATCCAACCCTATCGTCCAAGGCACCAACCTTGTCTTTTCGATGCTCCAACCTCTTGGGCTCCAATCCTTAGCTTCACTTTATCAAGATGTATTTGGTTATACTTCATGACTCCCAATGTCTTCTTCAATGAGCCCTGCCTATCTTTGTCTTCACTGTAGTCTCCACATTATTTCATCAATGACAACCTTGATCTCTTCACATGAAGGTGTCTCTGCTGTCCTTCATGGTACCCAATCAAATTCTCCAAGTCACCTCATGATGGTTTATGCATCATGGTCTTCAAGAGTGTCTACAAGACTTCTTCAAAGTTTCTTCAATATGCTGCGCCAAACTTGCTTTAGAAATTGCTCCAAGGATTTCCACGATCTTCAAGGCTCTAAGATAGTCTTTTAAGATCTTCTCCCACACACAAGATCTGTCCACTTCAAGTCTAGTATGCTACTTCAAGATGCTCACAAATTGCTCCAAGATCTATTTTGGCAATTGCTTCTTCAAATACTTCACTTTCCACCAAATGCTTCAGTGTCCAAGCTACCAATTGCTTCGCTGTCTGAGGTTTGAGATGAAGGTTTGAGTTTCACAAATTGCTATCCTCACACTAAGCTATAATGTTGACTGTTCCAAGGTCTTATTTTCTCCATAGGTCCGAAGCTAACTAGAGACTGTTTTTTGGTGTCATAACACTATCCTCCACTTCAAGGTATTTGTGTTTAACCATTGAAGTTCGATGTCTCAGTATAAACATTACAGGCCATAGAGACTTAGCTCTATGAGGTGTGCTTGTAGTCTCCTCAAAAATATCTCGTTTAGCTCCTTAAGAACTTCATAGAAATATATTGACTAAGGTATCACAAGTGTAGTAGTCATTACTCCATAGACTTGAATACAACTCTGAAATATGCTCTGTCAAAAATATCTCAAGGTCCTGAAACTACTCTAAGTCCAAGCGTTTGCAACAACTACTAATATCTTACTACTTGAAATTCACATGTCGCAGGTCTTTTATTCTAGAATAGTTAAAAGGTAGACCTCCTCCATTGTTCCACAATCACAGGTGGCTACCACAGTTCGCTATGACTGTCTACTTAAGCTACAAGTCCGAGGTATGTAACAGTTTTGTAGTTCGAGGTCTAAACACAGTGCACTTGCTAAGAATTCACTGTTTGTTGTCCTCAAGGTGTCAGAACCTCCACAAGATGTATTGGAAACTTCAAAGCACAAGACGTGTCGTTTAATATTTAGGATGACTGCTCGTCCAACATCAAGCCTTGCAAGCGTAACCCTTTATCAAAAAGTTCGAAACTGAAGAATGTGGCCCAAAAATTCCACGCAACAAGATTTCTTCGTCCAGTGTTTTCGAAAAAACTGAGATTTCAAAACTCAAGGTGATTCCATTGATTCGTGGATGAAAAACGAATATCCTTCTGCTCAGAAATTAAAAACATACCAATTGTGAGAACAACATGACCCTTTCACGATAAGATATCCAAACTATCTTGAACCTGCAGGCAAATAGCAAAATATACAAGGATAAAATTCACTGTTGCAGATGCTTGTCTTCACCAAGATCTTGTTCCTTTTTGAGATTTCTATAACCGAGATGGATCGATGAATTGAATGAGCTTAGGCCACGTATATATACGCATTTGAACAAATTACATCTGAATTGGTGGAGCCGACCAACACTCAACGTCGGATATTGAAACCGACTTAGGTAAGGTGAACCCGACATGTATAAATATTTGAATGTTATCATGTGGTAAAAAAGTTAGGATGTTGGCTTGAGAGTTGACTTTACAAATTAGGGAACCCACAATAATGTGTAGATATTTTTAATTAAATTTGAGGATCTTGGATAGTATAAATGGTTAGGGATATATTTAATTAAGGAAAGATTAGGGCAGTTAGGATTTTATTTAGGATTTAGGAATTTGTTTCCAAGGTTAGGGTTTCATTTATGTTGTTAAGGGCATCATAAGTATTAGGATTCTTCATAGGCTTAGGGTTCCATGGTTCCATTCATGTTAAGTGTTTGGAACAAGGGTTTCATGGATCATTTTGAGTGTTTGGCATAAGGGTTTGCATATGGTGCTAGGACAAGCTCGAAGAGGTCAAACAAAAATACTGAGGGTATCACATTTTAGGGATTCTTGTAGGCTAGGGAATTTGACTTATCCATTATCTTCATGCTTGGGTAACATTTCGAAAGGATTAAGCATCATAAGAATATTTGCCATCTTTAACTATGTCATATTGACATCAATGACAACCTTGATTAACAATCTCCCCCTTTGTCATTGATGGCAATATTCTTGCCCTTCCAACATTCTCTCCCCCTTTGACATCAATGGAAAACGGGGTGCCTAAGTACTCCCCCTGTCAAGCTGCTTCTTTCATCATATTTTCTTCATCAATAGTAGTTGTTCATAGGTATGTTACTCCCCTTGTCATGGTGCTCTTTCATCTGGCAATACGGTCCAAGTTGCATTTCTTCATGGATGAACCAACTCCCCCAATCTGCATAAACTCCTCTAACTCAAGAAAGATTACTTGCTTGGTGATCAAAAAGAAGAGATCCTCAACAATAGTCCATCGGATGAGAAAGGGATCATATTCTTCAATGGAGTTGCTCTCTAGAGATGATCTATCAAAGGATGATTCTCCATGAGTGACTCATCAAGGATTTCATAGGGCCCTTTCACGGATAGCTTTTGCAAGAATGATCCCAAGCTCCCCCTAACTGTATGGTCTACTTTTTGGCAAAGTCTCATCATCAAACACTTGGAATATAACATCTGTCAAGGATGTCTTCATCAAATCAACAACATGTGTTTTTGGCTAGAGTGTCCAAGAGAATTTTAATCCAATTTGCTTCTTTCTCCATATTTGTGTAACTTTCTATTCTGGCTTGGTTGTGTTATGATTCTAGCTTGTGGAGGTACCCAAGTCAAGTTACAATCACGTGCCATATGTCCAATGTTATAGCAATTGAAGTACTCCATCTTGTTTATGAATGAGTAATCATGACTTCTTGCAAAATTGCTTCTAGGAGCTTGATGGGCACCATTACATTTGTCTTTGTGATATGCCCTACAATCTTTTGCCATGTGCCCTGTTGTCGCACAGATTGTCACGACAACGCTCAGACCGAGGGCTGTCACTCTGATCCCCGATCTCTCCGTTTAAGCCTGTCTCCCGCGGCTAAGGGGGGTATACCCTGTAGGGAAATGAACGACCAACTGTAAACCAGTTGGATTGGGAGACACGAAGGAATAAGCAATAAATTGATTTTATTAATTTAATGGACCAGTGCCTTATGGGTTTGATGTTTAAACGATTACTTACTAGATGTTGCAGAAATGTAAACCGTGTACAACAATCATTTATCATCAAATAACTTGAATGATGCAAGATATCCAGTAAATTCACAATGCTTTAACGATGATCTAGCAGTCTTGAAACTTCGAAAGATAAAGCGTGACATATAACCATGTGAATTTGAATATTAACCAGATATTACATTCATGATCCTTCAAGCATGCCAAATCACGTAAAAGATGATAAACATTAACCAAAATTTTAGCCTCAGCAAGAAAAATAGAACGTGATAAGCATTTGAGCCAAGGCCAAGATATTCCCAAAATGTTTTTATGGTTTTTCATATAAAATAAAATTTTAAAACTTAAAAAATTTAAACTAAAACAAAAATTAAAATTTAATCTAAAGTCTAAATTAAAAGGAATTTTTAAAGTCTTTTTTATATTATTATAATTTTTTATGATTTGAAAAATTTAAAAATTTAATGATTTTTAATTTTTTAAAACAAAATCTAAAAAAAAGAAAAATCTAACTTAAATCCAATTAAAACTAAAACTAAAAAAAAATCAAAATCAAAATCTAAAACCCTAAAATAAAACCCTAAAGATATATATATATATTTTTTTGGTTTTCTTTGTTTTATGAACCTTTTTTATTTTATTTAAAATAAAGTTAAAAAATATCAAACCCTAAAAATAACGCATACATGTATTAAAATCAAAACGAATACTAAAAAATAAAATCAAAACGTAACCAAACTAAATCCTAAAAATCGATTTTAATCTAAATCTAAACCTACGCTATCAAAAAAGTAACGCATACATATACATTAAACGAAATAAAACTAACACAAAAAAAAAACGTAACTAAAAGCTAATCAAAATTATACTTACGCTATATAAACCATCGACTTATATAAAAAAGAAACGAATTTTGTTTATGCTTTTGCAGGTTCACGCAGGTATGGAAGGACGCAACTAGCAAGCGGAGAGGGTTACACACGCACCTGGTTCGTTACTGTAAAAAATTCAATGTGGTGTTTGAACGCAGGTGCCGGAGCAGAAAGGTGTGTTGAGGACGAGCAGCAATGCGGAAATGCTCTTCGATGATGGGCGGTTGCACGCAAGCAGACAGAGGCAACGCAGCTTTGGAGGGTTCAGCACCTTCTGGATGGGTTTCAGATGTAATTCTGATGTGCAGGTGCAAAGATTTGAGGGAATGGCACACGAATCCAGCGGAGATGACAGCGATTAAGGCTAGAGAGGGTATGTGGATGCAGTGAGTGGACTGGCAGCAATTGGAAGAGCAGGACGAGAGTGCATATTGCAGATGGCGTATAGTGTTTTGATGCAGGTGCGATGGCAGTAGGGCACCATACAAAAAAACCACGCTATCGTTGAACCCAAGGATCAAATTTCATTCGCGTAGCAGGCTATTGTGTGCAGAGAATGATTTGTCAAGGCAGTAAAAAAAATGACTTGAGGAGGTGCAATCCCACCAAGCAAACAATATAAAATACTCTCCAGAGAAAAATTATTTGATCCACTTATCTTCAGCTTCTGTGGATGAAACCCTCTCAAAAAAATTTTCAAATCTGAAGGCAACTGAATTTAAAAGCCTGCAAATACTAGATTTTATCTCAAACCTGCAACCTGCAAATGTAAAACAAAACCTGGAAGATATATGCAAAAATTTAAAATGAAACCCTGCAGATCAATCAAAATTTCAAAATGATAACTCTACAAAGCCAGATTCGTCAGTTATCATCAAAATATTTTCAGAACTTTAGATTGCTAATGAAAATACTTAGGAAGTCTCTCATGCAAATCATAAAATAAACTAAATGATTAACCTAGGATCAAAACTAGCTGGACTCTGCAAGAAATGCTTGCGGGGGTTGGCTGGTTCAGCCGAGAACTTCCCCAAACACCCACTGATCTTCTTCAACAAGATATTCCTGCACAACTCACTTTAACCATCAATAAAGAGAGGAAAAATAGTACTAGATCTCTAATGCAACAGAGATACCTGCCATTACTTCAGAAACCCTAATACCATTCAAACCCTAGCAAGTGAACAAGATACCTGTGCTCAACAATACTCTTCATTAAGCTGTTATTAATGGCTGAAAATTAAAATATGCAGAAAACAAAATAGCTCACAACACTTCAAGAGAGTAACACCAGCAAGCTTTTGACCCCAAAGTCTTTCTTTATTAGCACCAAAAAATATTTACAAGAGAGCTTCTTCAGCACAAAACTCAGATCCAATCTCTCTCTCAAATGACCCCTAGCACCCTATTTAAAAGAAAAATTCCCAACGGCTAGTTTGAGTGATCCACGTCAAAACGATCTCGACAGTTGATGAGGATCAAGATATCTCTTAATCTCATCCGTCGAATTTTTAATGTATTAAAAAATTGAAATTCTCAAAATATTATTATTTATTATTATTTTTATTTTTTATATTTATTTTAATATTTTTTATTATTTATTTTTATTTCTTATTATTTGATTATGGATCCTCAAACTCAACCTTTGGAAAAATTTCCCTAGGACCTAGGACTTAAGACCCATGAGGGGATTAAAACATTTCCTAACTCTCAAGACACTTTACATCATGACTTTTACAATTTTTACATCTTCAAGGGGGGAAAAGCCCTTTGACATAGACCCTCATAGACCACCCAGTTCTGCGACCAAACATAATCTAGCAGATTAACACACTAGGATTCTCCTAAGACTCTAATGACAAAATTTATTTCGGCTTTGGGGTCAGGTTGAAGGAAAACTTTGCCGATCATGGATCGGTGAGACGAAAAACCTTCCGGAATGCAGATTATCACTAGAAAATTAGGTCCACCTAGGCAATTTACATACACGACACAATTCTGCTAAAATTATTTACAATTCAAAATGCAGACTGAGTTTACAACTTAATTTGATCAAGGTCGATGATGACTGTCGAATGGCACGAACATGTTGATCAAGCGCTATCCCTTTTTGCGAAGAAAAGGGGGCGTACTGCTATGGGTAGTTGACACGCAGCGGTCAACATGCCCAAAGTTTGTACAAGAATAACAATAACCAATAAATATACTTTGGTACCTGGGAGATGAAGATTTCCTTGATGTACTTTTGAAGTCTTTTTGCCTTGGGATTCTTTGATGATATTCATTGCCTTTTGTATTCTTGACACCATCTACAAGTTTTCTTGGAGTAGGATTTCTTCCATAGTTGTCTTGACTCTTCTCCTTGCCTTTGCTGGAACTAGGAGCATCAACATTTCTTTCTGGCTTCCTCACATCCTTGTTGTTTGAAGCATTATCATTCTTGCTTGAGGATTTACCTGCATAGCCAAGACTTGATTTATCAAGGGGAGACCTTTGATGACTTCAGATGTCATCTAAGGTTGGAGAAATTTTCAAGTTCTTATTTAGCAAGTCGACTTCCTTTTTAAGAAAGACAATCTCTTCCTTCATTTTCTTGCATTCTTCATCCTTATTTGATAGTATGATCTCCATTTCTTCCTTCATATTGGTTACTTCACATGATTGGTCTTTAAGAGAAGTGATTTCTGATCTTAACTTGGTGATGTCATCATCCTTTTCTTCTAATTGACATGTCATGGTGTTTCTCTCCTTTTCTGCTTCATCAAGTTTTCCTTTTATGAATGCTAAAGCTTCCAACACCTTCTCAGCTCCTTGTGCTTGTTTCCTTACTTCTTCTAGTTGAGATCTCTTCCTTGTATTGACCAATCTCTGCTTCAAGTTTGTTCAAGCTCTTGAGTCCTTGTTCAAGGTGGCTTGATAAAGTTTCTTCCCTTTTCTTTGCCTTATCCAATTGATTTGTCATGGATATGACTTCTTCATGATGCTCTCTTTTGTTTTGATGAAATTCCTCCTTATGTTTGGTGAGCTCCTCATCTCGTTCTAGTACTTGAAGCTTGAAAAGGTCAGCTTCCTTCTTTGTATTGTGTTGGTCACCATCTTGCGCTTTCTTCTTAAGTTCCTCATTTTCTTTTTTCAAACTGCTAATCTCTTTTATGGTAGCTATAAGTTTAGTCAGGAGATCTTCTTCAAAGTCTTCTTTGCTCTCTTCTGCTTCTAGGTCTTCTTTGGCCTTGATGTCATCATTCTTATTTTCGGCTTCCTTGATGGGTTCTGGGTTTCCTTCTTGCTTTCCATCATTTTCTTGACTAGTGGTCATGGTCAATGCTCCTTTTGAGTGAAGGTCACGAAGTTTGTCCCATATACACTTTGCTGATGCACATTTTTCCAAATTGGCCTTTATAGAATCTGGTAGCCCATTCAAGATTGCCTTCATCGCTTTTGCATTGTACTCCTTGGATTCTCCGTTCATCATGTTATCAATGATCACTGATTCCCATACTTCAATGCCTTGAGCCATTAAGAAATTTCTCATTCTTACCTTACATACATCAAAGTTTCCATTGAACAAAGGAACTTTTCCAATTTGATTGTCTTTAGTTTTCATGGTTGAGGAAGAAACATCTTTAGGAGGATTGGAGGCTTTCTTCCTTGGCTTTTCCATTTGTGTTCTAAGGATCAACCTTTAAGCTGTTAGATTTTAAGTGAAGGCACCGACTTTGATACCAATTGTTGGAAACACTGAGAGGGGGGGGGGGGGGGGGGGGGATCAATATTTCTTTTCAATTGTTACCTTTACCAGTTAGATCACTTATATTTAGAACACATAATGAACAATAAGAATAAATGCTTTTATTAATTTCTTCTTTACAATAATTCAAGTACAAGATATGTAGGGCTCCAACCCTAGATGAAGACATCGATCTTCAATCTCCCAGGCTCCAATCTGTATTTGCCAAGCACCGTCTTGGACTTCCAAGGCTCCAACCTTGTCAATTTTGAGGCACCAACCTTAAGGGCTCCAACCCTATATCTGGTTTAGGCTCTGAATTGGTTTCTTGAGGACTCCGATCCTCTAGGGCTCCAACCCTATCCTCTAAGGCACTAACCTTGTCTTTTTGAGGCTCCAACCTCTTGGGCTCCAACCCTTAGCTTCACTTTATCAAGATGTATTTGGTTATACTTCACGACTCCAAATGTCTTCTTCAATGAGACCTGCCTATCCTCGTCTTCACTGTAGTCTCCATGTTATGTCATCAATGGCAACCTTGATCTCTTCACATGAAGGTGTCTCCGCTGTCCTTCATGGTACCCAGTCAAATTCTCCAAGTCACCTCATGATGGTTTATGCATCATGGTCTTCAAGAGTGTCTCCAAGACTTCTTCAAAGTTTCTTGAATACGTCGCACCAAACCTGCTTCAGAAACTGCTCCAAGGATTTCCACGATCTTCAAGGCTCCAAGATGGTCTTTTAAGATTCTTCTCCCACACACAAGATCTGTCCACTTCAAGTCTAGTATGTTGCTTCAAGATGCGCACAAATTGCTCCAAGATCTATTTTGGCAAATGATTCTTCAAATACTTCACTTTCCACCAAATGCTTCAGTGTCCAAGCTACCAAGTGCTTCATTGTCCCAGGTTCGAGATGAAGGTCCGAGTGTCACAAATTATTGTCCTCACATTGAGCTGTAATGATGACTCTTCCGAGGTCTTATTTTCTCCACAGGTCTGAAGCTAACTAGAGACTGTTTTTTGGTGTCAAAACACTATCCTCCAC
>APFE030175486.1:0-10428 GCA_000404065.3 Pinus taeda
ATAAACAATATATTTCTAATATGTCCTTTAATTTATAAAGGAAATGATTTTTTTGAAATCCAACAAATATTTTAAAAAGGGCTAGTTTAAGCTATTTAATATGTAAAATTCTAGTGTCTTAAGAAATTTTCAAATTGTTGAATCTATTTGTACATTAAAAAAATATATTTTAAATAACAAAATATCACGATCTTACTTAAAATTGTATTATATTTTTGTGAAAAAAATTATTTCATTTATAAACTAAAATACTTCTAATAACATATTAATAATAAACCATAACTGCACTAAATATACTCACACTAATGAATTATCCTAATCCACCTTAGTTACTTCATTACCACCATTATTACCTTAGATCTCTCAACAGACCCCTTTACGCCCCCTCCTTATGAGCAGGGATACCTTAGATGCTAACATAATTGTTAACACCTAATCATCAGGATTGGGTGAATAAGTGTAATTGATGTAAATAAATAATGGAAAATATGAAGAGTCACCGGGAGATGAAAAGAACAGTCTCTCCCTCATGCATATAATAAAGACCAACCTGAATGAATATCAATGAATTGATTTGGAGGAGTTAGTGCTTGGTCTGACATGGTATCAGAGCCAACACCATTTTTGGCTTCCCTCTGCTTTGTAACTCCCTATTCCACCTATGTTCTTCCTTGCATACAAAACAATGCTCTCTGTCTATTATTCACCTGCATATAAAAGCGCTGCTCCTCTGCTCTGCTCTGACATATAATACGCTGTTGGTACACTGCCCATATTGATTTAGTTTCCCATATAATACACTGCTCATTTCCCATATAATACGTTGCCCATGGTAAACGTTGTGGTGTTGATTGCCTGAAGCTTGCTCCATGTAAATCGTGTCAGTATATGTTTTATTCTCTCTGAATAGTCTGCCCTCCAACTGTTATGCTCGGTGAATATCGCTGGTCCGACTTGCTGGATTGGAATTGCTGGTGGCTACGGTGGTGATGGAGGCTCTGATGGCCTTTTGAGTTTGATTTTGAAGCATGTTCTAAGTTCTTTTTCATTTCCTTTTATGATACATATATATGATATTCAAAGATTTTAAAGATTTGTAGAGATTTTTTGAAATTTTGCTATGATGGTTTTAGCATTGGAAAATATTTCTTAAGACATTTAGTAGTTTGATACAAGATATTTTAAGAGCTTGGTTGTATATGCAAAAAAATTTGATGATGCGCAGTGGAAGCAGAATTAATCGTGGCTCAGAGGCCATATGAACCAGAGAGGTTTGACGCCATCACAAATTGGTGTGATTCTCCGTGACTCCCATGGAATTGCATAATTGAAGAGTGTCATTAGCAATAAAGTCTTACGAATACTAAAGGCTCATGGCCTTGCACAAGAAATACCTGAGTCTGCACAATCGAAGAAAAGGTATTTGCGTTAAACATGGTGGCCTCCGCATTGCACTAAACATGGTGCCACCATAGTGTTTCATATATAACGTTGTTTTGGTATATATATAATGCTATTGTTTTCTTTGGTATATATATAACGCTGATATATAAAGGATTTCTCCAAAACGTAGTGTTTCATATATAATGGTGTTTTGGTATATATATAATGCCATTGTTTTCTTTGGTATATATATAACACTGGTATATAAAGGATTTCTCCAAAACACAGTGTTTCATATACATAAACGTTGGTATATATAATGTCATTGTTTCATTGTCTCACTATCTTGGAATTATGGTATAACGTTGTTCCAGTATTGTCGATTTTGGTCAATTGTTGACAGATTTTACAATGCATTCAATCATATCTATTGTGGGAGTAGTTCTCACTGGAAAGGAGAACTATCATGAGTGGTCTCCAAAGATACAACATACCCTCATTTTCAATGAGTTGTGGAAAGGAGTATGTGTTGGAGACAAAGAACCAAAACAACCTACCTCAGACAAGGAGTTCGACGTTTGGGAAAATAAGAACAACAAAGCCTATGCATTAATTGCAGCATCTGTAAGTGAAGAGGTGAGTCGCCATATTTTTCCATTTTCAAATGCTTTCAAATCCTTACAAAAGCTGAAAGAACTCTATGACTGACATTCTGCACTTGAAGTTGTTCAACTCATGATTAAACTCTTCACTCTTGAATTACAAAATAATGATCCTCTTGCTCTTGCATCTAAAGTAAAATCCATAATGCATGATATCAAAGCCACTAAGGTTGAATTGGATATTCCTCTAACGCTTTTCTCAAGGCACTTTATCCTACTTGCTTGATCTGCTAATCACTCTATGAGTGACCTCAGTTTGAAAACTTATTAAACAAAAGGTATTACAGACTCATGTGCTAGTGTGTGTGTTCTGTGTTATTGAAACAACGGATCGATCAGATTACCAATACACAGAAAATAAGTGGAAAGACAATAGAGAAACACAGTAAGCAACACAAAGACACAAGAATTTTTAATAAGGAGTTCACCCTATTCTCGAGGGCTACATCTTCGATCCAGCTCTCAGTGGTGGCCTTGTTTTATTGTGTCTTTAAGCAGAGTATTACACATATAGGGACTCAATGCAAGTTCTCCTGATGTAGGTTTGCTTGGCAGGGTGGTTCTTGGATTCCCCAAGCCACTGGAAGTACACAGACTCTTGTTCGTCCTACCAACTTTGTGACCCTTGGTCTACAGTGGAAAGAGCCAACTCTGATGCTTGATATGGACAGATTTCTCTATGGGAAGGCTTGAATCTTCAAGCTCTCTGGTGCTCGATGCTGCCTGTGGTCAGCTCGGCCCTCTGGCTCCTCTACTTGGCTTTACTGCTCTCTGTGTTCACTGTCTCTCTTAGTTGCTTGGAATCCTCTCAATTCGGGTTTCCAATTAACTCTTCTCTTCTCTCTGTCTCTTACCACTTGATATCTATTCTGACTGTCTCTGTTCATGGATTTAGTCATTCGATCCCTTTGTCTGTTTGGTTTCTCTCCTGCCTGCAGCGATTCACCTTCTGCAGCTGTGCTTGGAATTCCTTATTCGCCGTCAACACGAACGCTTAGGTAGTGGCCACGTGTCTCCATCTAACTGGTGCCAGCACGCTTTGTCAGTTTGTTCTTCCGTTACGTCGTGTATGTGTTCTTTCTCCATCGTGGCAGTCAAGCGGACTCCAAATCTCTTTAGAACTCGGCTTAATCCCCTGTCGATTCCACTTCCTCCATCGGGCGCAATCTCAGCCGTCCGATCTGGGCTCCTCCAGATCCAACTTCATACGCATGTTGAGCGTCATTGACTTGCTCAACCGATAATGCGCGATCAACGACGGTTTTTCTCTCACCTTCGCTGCCACACGTCGATCGCTGAGTGGGATCGCTCCACTCTCCTCCAAAACCTCTTACCATTCAAGGGCACCCCGATCAATACCGCCTATTTTCCAGAGTGAAGGTTCCACCTTTGTCCTTTAGCGCTTTTTTATTTCTCTGCTCGCAGTTCTTTGACTCCCAACGCGACCGAGTGCTTAAGGCTCTTCCACTTTAGCCCTGTTTGCCCAGCGATGCGCGATTAGCGCTAAGCGCACATCAAAATCGCCTCCTTTTCCCGATCTAGGGCTCCCAAGGGCCGTTTTTACCTCCTGCGCGGTTTCCATGGGCCTCGGTCAGTGTGCTTTGACCAAGGTCCTCATCATTCTATGTTGGCGGCCATTGCCACTGGTTCAAGGCATTTTTGATCGGTGTTTTGGAATTTTCAAGGATTTGTTCAACTCGATACATTCAAGGTACTCGACAGCCTTTTGTGGATCCAATTCAGATCACGACCTTCTCACTAAAAAAGCTTTTGGACCACCAAAAGTTGGTTTTCTTCAAGCATCGACTAAGTGAGGAAATTGTTGTCTCACTTGTCCAATCTCAATCCACTTCGCACTGCTCGGCTTCGAGCCCTTAAGCCCAATCCTGAGGTATTCCACTTGTCCACTGTGCGTTGTCCTTACCTTTCTGTCCATCACTGTATCTTCCTGCAACTCATTTAGATATTCAGGTAGCAGGTCGTCAACAGAAGGTAATTGACTCTTCTCTTCGGGGTCCTCAATCATTGAAGGTTCAAGCAACCTTAAATAGTCTGCATTTACAACTGAGTAGATGTGCATGTAAGCTGGCAACTCAAGGCGGAAGGCATTTCATCAACCTTCTCAAGTATCCTGAAGGTTCCATACCTGATAGGTTTTAGCTTTTTACCTTCACCTTGCATCTTGTCCTTGCTGATATACAGCCAGACTTGGTCTCCAACTTGAAAACTATGCTCCATCCAATGCTTATCATGCCTAGCCTTGTACTTGGCCTGGCTCTTTTCTAGCTGTTCCTGTACTGCCTGGTGGATCTCCTGGATCTGTTCAATGAACCTAGTTGCCTTGTCCACATCACTGTGTCTATCAACCATGGTATTTTTACCAAAGACAAAATCCAAAGGAGACCTCAGTATGAAACCAAAGTAGGTCTCAAAAGGAGATCTCTATGTAGAAGAGTGTTTGGCTCTATTGTAAGCATGCTACACATAACACAAGTGTTCATCCCAAAGCTTAGGGTGTTTGGTGCAATATCCTCTCAGTAACTGGATCACCGTCCTGTTAACTACTTCTGTCTGGCCATTTGTTTGTGGATGAAAAGTTGTGCTTTTCTTTAACTTGGTGTCCATTAGTTCCCATAGACTTGACCAAAACTTTCCCATAAATCGGGTGTCTTGATCAGATACAATAGAAGTGGGTAATCCGAAATGAACCCATACATGTTCAAAGAATAATTTTGCAGTTTGTTCAGTTGTAATCTGTTTATTGTAGGGTATCAAAATACACATTTTGCTGAATCTATCCACAACAACATACAGATAATCATGACCTTTCCTAGATTTGGGCAGTCCTCCAACAAATCCATGGAAATGCTTTCCCAAGGGTGAGAAGGAATTGGTAATGGAGTGTATAAGCCTAGTTTTCTGTTGCTGGGCTTGCTTTTTGCACACATAGCACACCCCTTTACATATCTAGAAACTGTTTCATTCATTTTCAGCCAATTGCAGAACCTTTGCAGTTGTGCAACTGTTTTACTTACCCTAAAGTGACCTGATAGGAAGTGTGGGCTTCCCTAATTATCTTTACTCTCTTAGTTTGTGGAATGCAGAGTTTCCCACAATGATATAAGAGTCAGTCCTTCACATGATAGTCCAATTCTTCTACTCTTTTGCCTTTACTGAAAGTTGCATATACATCTTGAAAGTCCATATCCTGATCATACTGTTCTATGTAGCTTTCATGCAACATAGAATTATGCTTAAGTATGGTAGATGCATTTATAATGGGTCTCGATAACATATCTGCAACCTTGTTATGTATGCCCTTTTTATATCTGATGACTAAATGAAACTGTTGTAGAAAACCCATCCATCTATAATGTATTGATTGTTGCAACTTAGTTTGGGAGTGTAGGTATTGAAGTGGCTGGTGATCAATGTGTATTACGGTTTCTTTGCCCATTAAGTTATGTTTCCACTTTTTCACACTCTGAACTAATGAATACAATTCTTTATCATAGGTAGGATAATTAACTACTGCAGGATTAAAAGTCTCATAATGATAACATATGGGTTTGTCGTGCTGTGTCAACACTGCTCCCATGGCATAGTCATTGGCATCAGTTTGGATCTCAAATGGTCTTTGTAGATCTGGCAATGCTAGTACATGTGTTGTACTCATCTTTTCTTTCAAGGTGTCGAAGGCTTTCTGCTATTTGCCTCCCCACTGGAACACCTTGTTCAATCCGGTCAAAGCATGTAAGGAAGCTGCAATTGAGGAAAAATTTGAAATGAACTTCCTCCAATATTGTGTTGCTCCGAAGAAGCTTCTCACTTTTGTCACAGACTGGGGTTTAGGCCAGTTTACAATAACTGCCACTTTAGAGGGATCTATTTTCAATTTACCTCCCCTTACTATGTGGCCCAAATAATTTAGAGAGGTTTTGCAAAATTCACATTTGGAGAGTTTAACATAAAGTTTTTCTCTTCTCAAAACATCTAATGTCTGCTTAACATGCTTTAAATGTTCTTCCCACATTTTACTAAAAATCAGAATGTGATCCAGATACACAATAACAAAATCATCAAGAAAAGGTTTGAGTACATCATTCATTAATATCATGAAAGTAGCAGGAGCATTAGTTAGGCCAAAAGGCATAACCAACCATTCATACAATCCTTGCTTTGTTTTGAAAGAAATCTTCCATGCATCTTGCTCTGCAACTCTGACCTGATGGTATCCACTGTGCAAATCCAGCTTGGTGAAATAAACAACTTCCTTCAATTGATCTAAAAGATCATCTATGCGAGGAAGGGGATAACGATTTTTTATTGTTATCTTATTTAGTGCTTGGTAGTCAATGGACATTCTCCACAAGCCATCTTTCTTTCTCACCAAGACGATGGGTGACCCACATGGTGATGTGCTAGGCCTGATGAACCCTTTCTTGAGCAACTCCTGCACTTGCTTCTTGATTTCAACATTCTCTAAAGCAGACAACCTATACATCCCAATGTTAGGTAAAGGAACATCTTGCTGCAAAATAATATCATGTACTATTCCCTTTTTGGGTGGCAGACCTTTAGGTTCCTGAAATAAGACAACATACTTTGAAACAATCTTTTCTATATCAACTTGTTGATCAGCATTACAGCCCCCAAATACATTGGTTTTATCAAATTTCTTTTCCTTTACAACCATTAGTAAGAACTGTTTGCATTAATTTATCATTCTTTTCATCTGTCCTGAGTTGATGAGAGTATAGTTATTCTTGAGCTTATGAGCCCTTACAAAGTATTCGATTCCATCTTTAACAAGTAGATACTTGTTCTCAGCTCTATAGAAAATAGCTTTTCTATCATACAAGTAGGGACTTCATAAAACAATTCCACATATATCTAAAGGAATTATATCTAACTCAACCTCATCTACAAATGCTGACCCAAAAGAAAACTTGAGTTTGCACTGTCTAGTCACTTGTAGTTGTGCTTTATCATTCAACCATCCTAATGGGTATGGCTTCTTGTGAGGTGTAGTTACTAATCCCAATTTCTTTACAATTGCTTCAAAAATCATATTTACTTGTGAGACACTATCAAACAAAGTATCAATCTTTTGATTTTTGGAAATAACTCGAATATGGAAAAGCTCATGCCTTTTTCTCTCATGTTCTTCATCAATAACAGGTTGAATAGAATTACTAGTAGATGCTTCAGAATTCTTACTTTTATACCTGTGGCTGCAATGATTGTTCATCTCTCGAGTCTGGCCCCAAATCTTTCTGAATAGCTGCAACATTCTTCTTCTTCTTTCCCTCGGACTTCTTAGGTCTCAGCTCTGGATGCAGAATCCAATAGTGCTCATCATCACGCCCCTCCTTTTTACAGTGAGTGCAAGAAGATTTGCCTTTTTGTGCAGTGTTAGCCTTCCTTGCTTTCCACTTATGCTTCTTTTTCTCCTTGCTCTTGCTTACAGTGGGTTGGGATGGTCCCCCAACTTCTGGATTTCCATTCTTTCCTCTAGCCTCTAGATGAGTAGCTTGTACATAGACCTCATCTATACTAGTGGGATTAAACATGAGGATGGTATGCCTCATGTAGCTGTGTAGACCACCAATGTACTTCAAAAGTGTCTCTGGTGAGTCTAATGAGATACCCAACATCAATTCTCTCTTTATGAACTCCTGAGTATACCCTTGTACACTTTTCCCTTTCAACTGCCGAAGAGTTTGCCAACTCATCATGGCTTGTTGCATGTAGGCCAATGGATAGAATTGCTTTTTGATTGCAGCAACAAATTCACTCCAGACAGAGATGGTCTTACCATGGATCTTCATATCAGCTTGGGCTCTGCCTTCCCACTAAACCAAGGCAGTGCCTCCTAGGTGTAGGCTTTCCAGTTGAATCTTACTCCTGTCCGAGTCTATGTTCTGTACCTTGCAATATACATCAATTTGTCTAATTCAATTGTCCAACTTTTCAGCATTTAGCTCTCCATCATATATAGGAAAATCAAATTTAACATCTATTTTAATCAAAGATGCTTTCTTATTATGCACAGGGCTATTAGGAGGTGTAGGAAAGATTTCTTCTTTCCCTTTCCCTTTTGAGTGGTCATGGGAATGAGATTCATCTTCTTCTTTATATTGTTTAGAGCCTGATGAATCTGCATCCTTATGCTTACTAAAGTCCCTATACATTTCTTCTACCATAGACTTTATAGATAGGAAACTTTCTATGAATTGAGGGTTTGGCCCTATAGAACCTTCCTCTGACATTGTCTTCTGAGAATAGACTCTCCCAATTTTAGGATTAGTTTCCACCAACTCTCCTTCTCCCAATTTGAGCTTTGATCTAGTGAGCATTCATAGCTAAACCAACACACGCTTGTCTAACCTTATAGCCTAGAGCTCTGATATCACTTGATCTATTAACCACCCTATGAGTGACCTTAGTTGAAGATTTATTAAACAAAAGTTATTACAGACTCATG
Source organism: Pinus taeda (assembly GCA_000404065.3). Lineage (NCBI taxonomy): Eukaryota > Viridiplantae > Streptophyta > Pinopsida > Pinales > Pinaceae > Pinus > Pinus taeda. Next base: position 8,533 of record APFE030175486.1, read on the forward strand.
TGCTGGTGTGTGTGTGTTCTGTGTTATTGAAACAATGGATTGATCAGATTTCCAATACACAGAAAATAAGTGGAGAGACAACAGAGAAATACAGTAAGCAACGTAAAGACACAAATAGTTTTTAATAGTTTTTAATAAGGAGAGTTCAACTTATCCTCCAGGGTTACGTCTTCGGTCCAACTTCAGTGGTGGCCTTGTTTTATTGTGTCTTTCAACAAAGAAATTACAATACATGGACTCAATATGAGTTCTCCTGAAGCAGATTTTGCTTGGCAGGGTGGTTCTTGGATTCCCCAAGCCACTCAGAGTTCACAGACTCTTTTTCTTCCTACCAGCTCTATGACCCTTAGTCTACAGTGGAAAGAGCCAAAATTGATACTCAGTCAGGACAGATTCCTCTATGGGAAGGCTTGAATCTTCAAGCTCTCTGGTGCTCGACGCTGCCTGTGGTCAGCTCGACCCTCTATCTCCTTTGCTTGGCTTTATTGTTCTCTGTGTTTAGTCCTCCTCTCTGGGTTCACTGTTCACTGTCTCTCTTTGTCCCTTGGACTCCTCTCAATTCGGGTTCCCAATCAACTCTTGTCGTTTGACTGTCTCTGTTCATGGCTTTAGCCATTCGATGCCTATGCCTGTTCGGTTCCTCTCCCACCTGCGTCGATTCTCCTTCTGTAGCTGCGCTTGGATTTCCCTGTTCGACATCAGCATGAATGCCTAGGGAGTGGCCACGTGTCCCCATTTAACTAGTTCCATCATGCTTCGTCAGTTCGTTTCTTCAGTTACATTGTGGATGCGTTCTTCCTCCACCGTGGCAATAAAACGGACTCCAAATCCCTTTAGAATGCGACTTAATTTCCTGTTGATTCCACTTATTTCCATCGAGTGCAATCTTAGCCGTCCAATCTGGGCTCCTCAAGATCTGACGTCATACACACGTCGAGCACGGTTGACTTGCTCGATCGATAGCGTGCGATCAACGGAAATTTTCTCTCACCTCTGCCGCCACACGTCGTTCAGTGTATGGAATCGCTCTACTCCTATCCAAAACCTCTTAATGTTCAAGGGCGTCCCAATCAAAACCACCAGTTTCCAGCACAGGTCCTGCCTTTGTACTTTAGCACTTTTACCTTTTCCCACCTGTGGTCCTCTAGTTCCCCCATGAGACCGGGTGCTCAGGCTTTCCCATTTTGGCCCTGTTCGCCCAACGATGCACAATTAGTGCTAGGCACTAATCATGCATTGAAAATCACCTCCTTTTCCTGATCCGGGGCTCCCAGGGGTTACTTTGACCTACCGCGCAATCTCCATAGGCCTTGGTCATCGCGCTTTGACCAAGGTCCTCATCGTTCTGTGCTAGCCGCCATTGCCACTGGTTCAGGGTGTTTTTGATGCTGTTTTGGATTCTTTAAAGATTTATTTCGTCCTGTTACAGTCAAGGTTCTTTGACAGTCGTTTATGGATCCGATTCGAACCACTCCTTCAAATTAGAAACAATACATCATTGTGTGCACTGATTACCTGACAAAATGGGCAGAGGCAAAAGTAATCAAAGCAACAGAAGAAGAAAAAGTAGCTGAGTTTTTGAGAGAAAACATATTATACAAGTTCGGGTATCCAAGAGAATTGATCATAGATCAAGGCAATCAGTTCACTTCCAGTTTGATTGAAGACCTTCTCTCACATCATAGAATCAAGAACAAGACTTCCACCCCTTATCATACACAAGCCAATGGGCAAGTGGAGGTCACTAATAGAGCATTGGAAGGGATCCTGACCAAGGTAGTGAGCAGTAGCAGAAAAGACTGGGATGACAGATTAGTTGAGGCCACTTGGGCCTACAACACAACATGAAGGACGACCATAGGGTTCAAACCCTATGAACTAGTCTATGGGAAGAAA
>APFE030175493.1:0-13350 GCA_000404065.3 Pinus taeda
TATATAAATCATTATCTCTATTTAAATGATGTTATTACTGTATTAATAATTTTAATTCATGATATTAATATATTAATAATTTTAACTCATGTTGTTACTATAATGTTTGTTGGTTTTATGTTTTATGTTTTATGTCCTACTAATTTGTAACACTGTTATACTAATCATTATCATTATTTAATCGATGTTATTACTATATTAATAATTTAAATTCATGTTATTACTATATTGTTTGTTTGTTTTATGTTTTACTATTTGTAACAATATTTTGTAACACTATTATACTAATCATTATCATTATTTAATTCATGTTTTTACTATATTGTTTGTTTGTTTTATGTTTTATTATTTTGTAACACTGTTATACTAATCATTATCATTATAGAACTCATGTTATTACTATATTGATAATTTTAATTCATGTAATTACTATACAGCTTGTTTGTTTTATGTTTTATGTTTTACTATTTTGTAACACTATTATACTAATCATTATCATTATTTAATTCATGTTATTGATATATTAACAATTTCAATTCATGTTAATACTATATTGTTTGTTTGTTTTATGTTTTATTTTTTACTATTTTGTAAGACTATTATACTAATTATTATAATTATTTAATTCATGTTATTACTATATTAATAATTTGATTTCATGTTACTACTATACTGTTTGTTTATTTTATGTTTTATGTTTTACTATTATGTTACACTATTTTGTAACACTATTATACTAATCATTATCATTATTTAATTCATGTTATTACTATATTAGTAATTTTAATTCATGTTACTATTATATTGTTTGCTTGTTTGCTTGTTTTATGTTTTACTATTATGTTACACTATTTTGTAACACTATTATACTAATCATTATCATTATTATTATTTAATTCATGTTATTACTATATTGTTTGTTTGTTTTAGGTTTTATGTTTTACTATTTTCTAACACTACTATACTAATCATTATCTTTACCTAATTCATGTTATTAATATATTAATAATTTTAATTAATGCTCTTACTATATTGTTTTTTCGTTTTATGTTTTTTGTTTTACTATTTTGTAACACTGTTATACTAATCATTATAATTATTTAATTCATGTTAATATTATAATAATAATTTTAATTCATGTTATTACTATATTAATAATATTAATTCACATTATTACAATATTGTATTTTTGTATGTTTTATGCTTTACTATTTTGTAACACTATTATACTAATCATTATCATTATTTAATTCACGATGTTGCTATATTAATAATTTCAATTAATGTTAATACTATATTGTTTGTTTGTTTTATGTTTTATATTTTGCTATTTGTAACCGTAATATAATGATCATTATCATTATTTAATTCATGTTATTATTATATCGTTTGTTTCTTTTATGTTTTATGTTTTACTATTTTGTGACACTATTACACTAATCATTATTATTATTTAATAATTGTTATTACTATATTGTTTGTTGCTTTTTATGTTTTATGTTTTACTATTTTGTAACACTATTATACTAATCATTATCATTATTTAATTCACGATGTTGCTATATTAATAATTTCAATTAATGTTAATACTATATTGTTTGTTTGTTTTATGTTTTATGTTTTGTGTTTTAGTATTTGTAACATTATTTACGTTTTATGGTTTACTATATTCTAACACTATTTTGTAATGCTATTTATGTTTGATTTTTTACTATTTTGTAAGACTATTATACTACTTATTATAACTATTTAATTCATGATATTAGTATATTAATAATTTTATTTCATGTTACTACTGTATTGTTTGTTTGTTTTATGTTTTATGTTTTACTATTACGTTACACTATTTTGTAACACTATTATACTAATCATTAGCATTATTTAACTCATGTTATTACTATATTGCTCGTTTGTTTTAGGTTTTATATTTTAGCATTTTGTAACACTCTTATCCTAATCATTATGATTAATTAATTCATCTTATTACTATATTAATAATTTTAATTCATGTTACTATTATATTGTTTGTTTGTTTTATGTTTTATGTTTTACTGTTATGTTACATTATTTTGTAACACTATTATACCAATCATTATCATTATTAAATTTATGTTATTACTATATTAATAATTTTAATTCATGTTATTGCTATATTGTTTGTTTGTTTTAAGTTTTATGTTATAGTATTTTGTAGAACTATTTTGTAACACTATTATATAAATCACTATCATTATTTAATTCATGTTATTACTGTATTAATAATTTTAATTCATGTTATTACTATATTAATAATTTTAATTCATCTTATTGTTATATTAATAAATTTATTTCTATATTGTTTGTTTATTTTATGTTTTATGTTTTACTTTTTTGTAACACTACTATACTAATCATTATCATTATTTAATTCATGTTATTACTATATTGTTTGTTTGTTTTAGGTTTTATGTTTTCATATTTTGTAACACTATTTTGTAACTCTATTACACTAAACATTATCATTATTTAATTCATGTTATTACTATATTGTTTGTTCTTTTTATGTTTTATATTTTACTTTTTTGTAACACTACTATTCTAATCATTATCTTTATTTAATTCTTGTTATTACTATATTGTTTGTTTGTTTTATATTTTCTGTTTTACTATATTGTAACACTATTTTGTAACACTATTATACTAATCATTACAATTATTGATGAAAATAAGAATTTGGGGGTTGCCCAAAATCCCAAATTCTTTAAAAAAACTTGATCCTGGACTTGTGGGTTATGGGCCCACAAGTCCCGACGGAAGCGTTTTAAACAATTTTAATATTTTTATTTATTTGACACGGATCTTCATTAACAATTGAGCCATCCCTTTATCTGCGTATCAGTGTTGAACCTTATAAAAACCATCATAAAAATATATGTTACCAGATGGGATCGTGCCGTACTTGATGCCACGAATAACTCGAACTTCAACTCCATTATGTTTACTTCGCTTCAAAGCGAGTTGCCACTCTCAACATCTGACTGGTTGTCTCAATACCGGCGTTTCTGATTTATACAAGCTACCATCGATCCGCCCTGACACTTCAACAAACTGTTCAAACTTGTGGGCTTTAAATACCAGCTTCCACACAGTTCCAAACACCACGGAGGGACGAATTCTAAACCGGATTTTAAACATTGCCATCGAATGGATTTCAAATATTTTCCTTTGTCATACAGTAAAATCATCCAAATGGAAGTTCGATACTCATTTCTTCCCTGCACTACACGTTGTCTTCAACAAACAGTTACATGTAACAGAGGTCGAAAACCCTTTCAAGCAATGGTTAACATACATATTGTTAAACAATAATGGACCAACATATTTAACAGCTACACAATAATTCAGATCGCCATCGATACAAAAGATAGATTTTAACTTCGTTACTAAAGACACACACGCAGGCGTATACAAATAGTACTGAACCCAGGTTTATATATTACACAAAACGTTTACAGGCTAAGGCATTTCAGCCTTAGAAACGAGCTCACGCTCGGCTACATCTTGCTCACTCCCAAATTTCTTCACAAATAGATATATCTCACACCCTATCACATTACACTTATATAAGATGCATTAGGAATGATTGATCAGATATTCTCCTAGTTTTTCTACAATGAAATCTCTCCAAAAAGCGTGCATGGCTGTATCCATCTTATCCGCTTTAAATCTACTTTAACTTATCCTCTTTAAATCCACTTTAAATGTATTTTTCTGCTTTAAAATAGACTTTCCTTTGTTCTGATCCTCTGGTCCACGTTTGCTTGCTTTGGTGCTGAGTGCTCCCACATCAGACTCCCAAGGCACAAAAATTTATGACCTCCTGGTCATATGCTTCTGGTCTTTATAATAGCAATTTTATCCACTGCATTCCTTCCTTCACTAGAATTGCTTCCATGATTTTTTTGTGAGCTGCAACCAACCTCTACAGTAACAGTCTCCTCTGTTACATGATACCTCACCAAGCCCTCCGCACTCGGTCTTTTGGCATCCTTCTCTAGGTTGCTGCAAATCTTCTCACCTTCCGCTGCCACCATCTGCACAATAGCAAGACCATAAACTCTCCATCTTTAACACAACTGTACCTCTTTCCGCTTCTTTCTTCAAGACCATCTTCATTTGTAAATATGTGGAAAAAGGGGTGTGATATTTTTTAGTATTTTGTTATTTTTAATAAAATAGGAAAGTAAGGATTATGTAAATATTCTTTTTCTAAATAAAAGAATATGGGTTAAATACTTTAGGAGAAAAATCTGGGATAGAATTTCTATGTTTTTTTAGTTAAAATTAGGATAACAGCGGAGGGGTGGAGAGAGGCGATGCCAGTATTGTTTCAATGAATTCGCTCACTCATGTAATGAATCGAATGTTATATTGTGAATGGTAATTGAAATCGCTGAAGAGTTGAAGAATCTCCGCAGTTTTAACATGGGTTTTAATTGAATTTCATGTGATATGTATACTTATCTGTGTATTAAAGTAGTTGGCGGCAATGGCAGTATCAGTGAGAAACCGATGTAATTTCCAGTAAAGAATTATCAAATGTTAAACGCTACATATGCATGGCATTTGTATATTTATTTGTGCAGAGAGAGAGGGCTCCCCTATACGTATAATGGGCATTTAAATTTATAATTGCGGTTCAAAGAGTGTTATGGCGTGAAAAAAAAAGGGGCGTGCATTCCTTAACCAATTGCATGAAGAGGCATACCCGTGGCAGAGCTATATTTCATTTGTGTGCGTGGAGAGGGTAAAATGTTGGGTGTACTTAACCAATTGCATGAAGAGTGTTGTCCGTTGGCGGAGCTATCTTCCATCTATGTGCATGGAGAGGGTAAGAACGATGTGTGTTCTTAACCATTGGCGTGGAGAATTAAAGTGTTTCCCGTGTATGTGTATATGTGTGGCGCGGGATTTAAAGCTTCTCTTGGTGTTCAATTGTTGATTGAAGGATCCAGAAGCGAAGGAATACTCTGTTTGCGCTGAGGACAGAACCAAAATACTTTTGCAATCGTTATATTGAAGGCTGCCACAGGTGTAATGGAAGGATGCTTAGCCAAATGCTGCTCAAAGAAGCATATGAAATCAGGGTCGATGTGACGCGTTTAATCCTTAATTAAAGGCAAAGTTGGCTTGCATCAGGGTTCTATGTTAGTTAGGGGGACTTGGAAGTTGCTGTTGAAGGCAAGACGCCGAGAGTAGTAGGGACTTTTTCATTAATTGAGAATTCATTTAAGTTCCTGTTGAAACGACTCTTTTGGACTGGAATATCGTCACACCGTTCGCTCTCATCAATATTACCGGTGGCTTCGATTTGATGATGCAACTGTGTCTGTTGTGGGTTCGAACAAAGTGTTGCATGATTAAGCATGCTGTTTATTTTGTAAACAGATATAATCTTCCGCATGACATTTAATTTAAAGGCGCACTTATATATTTGATGCTGGTCCAATAATGTTATGTTTTTGAAAGAAAAACCCAAAGCACATATGTTGTGAAAATTCGAAGATCATCCAAAGCATAGCTATTTGTGGATGAAACGGCAAGCTGAATCCTTATCGCAGAAATATTAACAGCGAGGAGGCGCGTTCTGTGGAGAAAGAGGATTGTATGAAGATTCAAATGGTCTGATAGTGATACGGGAAAGTGAAGACAGCGCCACATTAATGAATGGTGAACCAGATTTAATGTAGAGAACGCAAGGCAGTGGAGAGTGTTTGAAGTTCCTGGGTGTTGCGGGTGTTACCCTGCATCAGGTGGTATCAGAGCTGGAATTGTTTGAAGGTTCAAGTTTTTTTTTTTTTTTTTAAGTTAAGTTAATTGCATGTGTGATGAATGATGAAAGGAAAAACAGATTTTTAAATTTGATATGCAGCATGCACAAATACAGTGAAGAAGATTGCAGAAGTGGAAAGAAGACAAGATCATGCAAGATCTTAAACGTGAGATGATTTTTTGATCTGAAATTTATGATTTAAGTTTATGGTTGCAGAGAAGGTGGCAGTGAACCTGCCATTCAGCTGAAGGCTGGATAAGGAGGACAAGTATAGTGTCCTGAAGAAGAAAGTGAGTTGAAGAGATAGCCTAGAGGGAGCAGAGAGAGTGCTCAAGAGGTTCCAGAGGCAGTGAACCAGTACTTGCCAAAAAACTGAGGAGAACTTGGTGAGGTAAGTGGCAACAAGAGATATTTCTATTGCAGAGGCTAGTACAACTCATGGTGAGTGAGAAACTCATGAGGAAGCAGTCTGCCAGAGGAAGAGGGAGTTTTTCTAGAGGAAAAGGAGGCTGAGGAAGAGGTTCAGAGAAATGCCACAGAGATGAGATGATTGCAGAAGTTCGAGAAAGAGAGATTCCAGAAATAAAGGCACAGTTGCAGGTACTAGAAGAATGGCTACAAGAGCAGGAAAATCAGAAAGGAAAATGGCTCTTTCCACTGAAAGGAAAGAAAGTTATTTGGCAACAATTGCAGAGGAGGTTGAGACAAATTTTGATTGCCTTGTTGAAAAAGGGACTTAGAGTTCTTGTGCCAGAGATGAAATTTGAAAATTCCACATGTAGATCTGATCGAAGGAAAGTGCTAAAGGAAGCAGTCAAGACTAAAAAGTCTTGTGGTTTTAAAACTGATGAGTTGTGTATGTTTGCAGGTGCAGAGGAGGTTTCCATTGATGAAACAGAGGAGGAGATCATTGATGATTTCTTGAGTTATTGGGTAGATCCAGATCAGCTGGATCGTGTGGACTCTTGTGTTTGTATAGCTGAAAATTCTGATGTGATTACGGGTGTTGAGGAGGATGTACCATCTTGTGAAACTGTTACAGCACAAGAGGAAGTTCTTGTGTATGTTGAAGAAGAGAATCAGTCTGAAGCAGAGATAAGGGAAGTAACAGTTGATACTGTTGAACATTTTGGGCAAACTGAATGTTTATGTATGAATGCAGGTGGTGATGATATGCTTCAACGATGCTACAAAGAAATTGCATTGTTAGAATATTTGTTGGGGAATCCACAGTATGACAGGGAGATTGTAGAAGAAATAGTTCAGTGCAACGAACAAGAGGAAAAAGACATCATGGAAGCAGATGATATGAGAAGAAGACTGGTTGACAGTGTTGAGAACTCTTCAGAGGATTCTTTGGAAAGTTTGGATCAGCATACTGATGTGCTGATAGTTGAGGAAGATTCAGAACAATGTACTGAAATGTTGGCAAAGGAGTACAAGGCACTGATGCCTTATGATTTTTGTTCTAACAATTGTTTTGTGAATACAGGTCTTATTGAAGATGCTGCAGAAAATCTGTTAGATAGAGAAATTGAAGTGATGAGGTGGATGATGATGAAGGAATCCCGGAAGAGACCAGCAACAGTGAAACAAAGGAGAAGGAGCAAAAGGAAGACAACAGAAGATTGCGAGAGTGCAGCTAGTGGAGCAAGGCAGCATAAGATATGGAAACCTGGAGAAAGGCAGCGAGCAATAGCACATGATGAGTTGCAGCACAAGATATAGGATCCAGGCATACACGGATCCGAACACATGATCAGGGGATCATGATTAATTTTAAGGTTGGGTGTATGATGCAAGAGCATCAAGACCATCTTCTTTTGTAAATATGTGGAAAAAGGGGTGTGATAATTTTTAGTATTTTGTTATTTTTAATAAACTAGGAAAGTAAGGATTATGTAAATATTCTTTTTCTAAATAAAAGAATATGGGAGAAATAGTTTAGGAGAAATATTTGGGATGGAATTTCTATGTTTTTTCAGTTAAAATTAGGATAACGGTGGAGAATAAAGCTTCATGCTTTAAATCATTATGTAAAAATAGAAAGCCTGCTTTTGTATCGGATAAGGACCAAGAAGGCCTATCCTTTAATTATAAATAAAGAGGCAAGCGCAGCTCTCAGGGGTGGAGAGAGGCGATGCCAGTATTGTTTCAATGAATTCTCTCACTCATGTAATGAATCGAATGTTATATTGTGAATGGTAATTGAAATCGCTGAAGAGTTGAAGAATCTCCGCAGTTTTAACATGGGTTTTAATTGAATTTCATGTGATATGTATACTTATCTGTGTATTAAAGTAGTTGGCGGTAATGGCAGTATCAGTGAGAAACGAATGTAATTTCCAGTAAAGAATTATCAAATGTTAAACCCTACATATGCATGGCATTTGTATATTTATTTGTGCAGAGAGAGAGGGCTCCCCTATACGTATAATGGGCATTTAAATTTTTAATTGCGGTTCAAAGAGTGTTATGGCGTGAAAAAAAAGCGGCGTGCATTCCTTAACCAATTGCATGAAGAGGCATACCCGTGGCAAAGCTATATTTCATTTGTGTGCGTGGAGAGGGTAAAATGCTGGGTGTACTTAACCAATTTCATGAAGAGTGTTGTCCGTTGGCAGAGCTATCTTCCATCTATGTGCGTGGAGAGGGTAAGAACGATGTGTGTTCTTAACCATTGGCGTGGAGAATTAAAGTGTTTCCCGTGTATGTGTATATGTGTGGCGCAGGGTTTAAAGCTTCTGTTGGTGTTTAATTGTTGATTGAAGGATCCAGAAGCGAAGGAATACTCTGTTTGCGCTGAGGACAGAACCAAAATACTTTTGCAAGCGTTATATTGAAGGCTGCCACAGGTGTAATGGAAGGATGCTTAGCCAAATGTTGCTCAAAGAAGCATATGAAATCAGGGTCGATGTGACGCGTTTAATCCTTAATTAAAGGCAAAGTTGGCTTGCATCAGGGTTCTATGTTAGTTAGGGGGACTTGGAAGTTGTTGTTGAAGGCAAGACACCGAGAGTAGTAGGGACTTTTTCATTAATTGAGAATTCATTTAAGTTCCTATTCAAACGACTCTTTTGGACTGGAATATCGTCACACCGTTCGCTCTCATCAATATTGCCAGTGGCTTCAATTTGATGATGCAGCTGTGTCTGTTGTGGGTTCGAACAAAATGTTGCATGATTAAGCATGTTGTTTATTTTGTAAACAGATATAAGCTTCCGCATGACATTTAATTTAAAGGCGCACTTATATATTTGATGCTGGTCCAATAATGTTATGTTTTTGAAAGAAAAACCCAAAGCACATATGTTGTGAAAATTCGAAGATCATCCAAAGCATAGCTATTTGTGGATGAAACGGCAAGCTAAATCCTTATTGCAGAAATATTAACAGCGAGGAGGCGTGTTCTATGGAGAAAGAGGATTGTATGAAGATTCAAATGGTCTGATAGTGATACGGGAAAGTGAAGACAGCACCACATTAATGAATGGTGAACCAGATTTAATGTAGAGAACGCAAGGCAGTGGAGAGTGTTTGAAGTTCCTGGGTGTTGCGGGTGTTACCCTGCATCAGGTGGTATCAGAGCTCGAATTGTTTGAAGGTTCAAGTTTTTTTTTTTTTTTAAGTTAAGTTAATTGCATGTGTGATGAATGATGAAAGGAAAATCAGATTTTTAAATTTGATATGCAGCATACACAAATACAGTGAAGAAGATTGCAGAAGTGGAAAGAAGACAAGATCATGCAATATCTTAAAGGTGAGATGATTTTTTCATCTGAAATTTATGATTTAAGTTTATGGTTGCAGAGAAGGTGGCAGTGAACCTGGCATTCAGCTGAAGGCTGGATAAGGAGGACAAGTACAGTGTCCTGAAGAAGAAAGTGAGTTGAAGAGATAGCCTAGAGGGAGCAGAGAGAGTGCTCAAGAGGTTCCAGAGGCAGTGAACTAGTACTTGCCAAAAAACTGAGGAGAACTTGGTGAGGTAAGTGGAAGCAAGAGAGATTGCTATTGCAGAGGCTAGTACAACTCATGGTGAGTGAGAAACTCATGAGGAAGCAATCTGCCAGAGGCAGAGGGAGTTTTTCTAGAGGAAAAGGAGGCTGAGGAAGAGGTTCAGAGAAATTCCACAGAGATGAGATGACTGCAGAAGTTCGAGAAAGAGAGATTGCAGAAGTAAAGGCACAGTTGCAGGTACTAGAACAATGGCTACAAGAGCAGGAAAATCAGAAAGGAAAATGGCTCTTTCCACTGAAAGGAAAGAAAGTTATTTGGCAACAATTGCAGAGGAGGTTGAGACAAATTCTGATTGACTTGTTGAAAAAGGGACTTAGAGTTCCTGTGCCAGAGATGAAATTTGAAAATTCCACATGTAGATTTGATCGAAGGAAAGTGCTAAAGGAAGCAGTCAAGACTAAAAAGTCTTGTGGTTTTAAAACTGATGAGTTGTGTATGTTTGCAGGTGCAGAGGAGGTTTCCATTGATGAAATAGAGGGGGAGATCATTGATGATTTCTTGAGTTATTGGGTAGATCCAGATCAGCTGGATAGTGTGAACTCTTGTGTTTGTATAGCCAAAAATTTTGATGTGATTACGGGTGTTGAGGAGGATGTGCCATCTTGTGAAACTGTTACAGCATAAGAGGAAGTTCTTGTGGATGTTGAAGAAGAGAATCAGTCTGAAGCATAGATAAGGGAAGTAACAATTGATACTGTTGAACATTTTGGGCAAACTGAAAGTTTATGTATGAATGCAGGTGGTGATGATATGCTTCAACGATGCTACAAAGAAATTGCATTGTTAGAATATTTGTTGGAGAATCCACAGTATGACAAGGAGATTGTAGAAGAAATAGTTCAGTGCAGTGAACAAGAGGAAAAAGACATCATGGAAGCAGATGATATGAGAAGAAGACTGGTTGACAGTGTTGAGAACTCTTCAAAGGATTCTTTGGAAAGTTTGGATCAGCATACTGATGTGCTGATAGTTGAGGAAGATTCAGAACAATGTACTGAAATGTTGGCAAAGGAGTACAAGGCACTGATGCCTTATGATTTTTGTTCTAACAATTGTTTTGTAAATACAGGTCTTATTGAAGATGCTGCAGAAAATCTGTTAGATAGAGAAATTGAAGTGATGAGGTGGATGATGATGAAGGAATCCCGGAAGAGACCAGCAACAGTGAAACAAAGGAGAAGGAGCAAAAGGAAGACAACAGAAGATTGCGAGAGTGCAGCTAGTGGAGCAAGGCAGCATAAGATATGGAAACCTGGAGAAAGGCAGCGAGCAATAGCACATGATGAGTTGCAGCACAAGATATGGGATCCAGGCATACACAAATCCGAACACATGATTAATTTTAAGGTTGGGTGTATGATGCAGGAGCATCAAGACCATCTTCATTTGTAAATATGTGGAAAAAGGGGTGTGATAATTTTTAGTATTTTGTTATTTTTAATAAAATAGGAAAGTAAGGATTACATAAATATTCTTTTTCTAAATAAAAGAATATGGGAGAAATAGTTTAGGAGAAAAATTTGGGATGGAATTTCTATGTTTTTTCAGTTAAAATTAGTATAACGGTGGAGAATAAAGCTTCATGCTTTAAATCATTATGTAAAAATAAAAAGCCTACTTTTGTATCGGATAAGGACCAAGAATGCCTATCCTTTAATTATAAATAAAGAGGCAAGCGCAGCTCTCAGGGGTGGAGAGAGGCGATGCCAGTATTGTTTCAATGAATTCTCTCACTCATGTAATGTATCGAATGTTATATTGTGAATGGTAATTGAAATCGCTGAAGAGTTGAAGAATCTCTGCAGTTTTAACATGGGTTTTAATTGAATTTCATGTGATATGTATACTTATCTGTGTATTAAAGTAGTTGGCGGCAATGGCAGTATCAGTGAGAAATCGATGTAATTTCCAGTAAACAATTATCAAATGTTAAACGCTACATATGCATGGCATTTGTATATTTATTTGTGCAGAGAGAGAGGGCTCCCCTATACGTATAATGGGCATTTAAATTTATAATTGCGGTTCAAAGAGTGTTATGGCGTGAAAAAAAAGGGGCGTTCATTCCTTAACCAATTGCATGAAGAGGCATACCCGTGGCAGAGCTATATTTCATTTGTGTGCGTGGAGAGGGTAAAATGCTGGGTGTACTTAACCAATTGCATGAAGAGTGTTGTCCGTTGGCGGAGCTATCTTCCATCTATGTGCGTGGAGAGGGTAAGAACGATGTGTGTTCTTAACCATTGGCGTGGAGAATTAAAGTGTTTCCCATGTATGTGTATATGTGTGGCACGGGGTTTAAAGCTTTTGTTGGTGTTTAATTGTTGATTGAAGGATCCAAAAGTGAAGGAATACTCTGTTTACGCTGAGGACCGAACCAAAATACTTTTGCAAGAATTATATTGAAGGCTGCCACAGGTGTAATGGAAGGATGCTTAGCCAAATGCTGCTCAAAGAAGCATATGAAATCAGGGTCGATGTGACGCGTTTAATCCTTAATTAAAGGCAAAGTTGGCTTGCATCAGGGTTCTATGTTAGTTAGGGGGAATTGGAAGTTGTTGTTGAAGGCAAGACGCCGAGAGTAGTAGGGACTTTTTCATTAATTGAGAATTCATTTAAGTTCCTGTTGAAACGACTCTTTTGGACTGGAATATCGTCACACCGTTCGCTCTCATCAATAGTGCCAGTGGCTTCGATATGATGATGCAGCTGTGTCTGTTGTGGGTTCGAACAAAGTGTTGCATGATTAAGCATGTTGTTTATTTTGTAAACAGATATAAGCTTCCGCATGACATTTAATTTAAAGGCGCACTTATATATTTGATGTTGGTCCAATAATGTTATGTTTTTGAAAGAAAAACCCAAAGCACATATGTTGTGAAAATTCGAAGATCATCCGAAGCATAGCTATTTGTGGATGAAACGGCAAGCTGAATCCTTATCGCAGAAATATTAACAGCGAGGAGGCACGTTCTGTGGAGAAAGAGGATTGTATGAAGATTCAAATGGTCTGATAGTGATACGAGAAAGTGCAAGCAGTGCCACATTAATGAATGGTGAACCAGATTTAATGTAGAGAACGCAAGGCAGTGGAGAGTGTTTGAAGTTCCTGGGTGTTGCGGTTGTTACCCTGCATCAATTATTTAATTCATGTTATTACTATATTGTTTTTTTGTTTTATGTTTTATGTTTTACTATTTTGTAACACTGTTATACTAATCATTATCATTATATAACTCATGTTTTTACTATATTAATAATTTTAATTCATGTAATTACTATACAGCTTGTTTGTTTTATGCTTCATGTTTTACTCTTTTGTAACACTATTATACTAATCTTTATCATTATTTAATGCATGTTAATACTATATTAATAGTTTTTATTCAACGTATCACTATATTAATAATTTTATTAGTGTATTGTTTCTATTTTTCATTTTTTATGTTGTACTATTATGTTTTACTATTTTGTAACACTATTATACTAGTCATTATCATTATTTAATAATTGTTATTACT
>APFE030175494.1:885-19797 GCA_000404065.3 Pinus taeda
TTGTACAAGGGTCTTGCATGTTGCATACATTGAGCTCTGGGAGCTCTGAGGGCTTGCAGTTCTTACTGGAGCAACATATGACCACAGGGTGACTCACCCTCCCTTGGTGGTGCGCACTGGAATAAGATGATTCTCTCTCTTGTGGGACAAGATGATTCGCTCTCTTGTGGAACATGATGATTCGCTCTCCTGTGTAGTAGGATGATTAGTTCTCCTATGAGGCCTGGATTGATGTGTTCTCCATGGCGACTGTAGCAGGATTGATGTGTTCTCCTGTGAGGCTTGGATTGATGTGTTCTCCATGGCGACTGTAACAAGATTGATGTGTTCTCCATGGCGATTGTAGTAGGATTGATGTGTTCTCCATGGCGATTGTAACAAGATTGATGTGTTCTCCTGTGAGGCCTAGATTGATGTGTTCTCCATGGCGATTGTAGCAGGATTGATGTGTTCTCCTGTGAGGACATGGTTGATTAGTTCCCCTGTCGAGGCATCCTACCCATGCAGTCTGGGACTCATGGGAAGTACCTCTCATTTGATCAATGAGCAGGGAAATGAAGTTAGGGACCATAGTAGTACCGATGGATGCATCGTTGTATCTATCGTACTCCCTATGCTAGGATGACCTCTATTGATCTGGGATCAATGATACTGGTCTGGGACTAGTGGTAGGAGTTGTACCATACTATGACGCTGACTTCGGGTCGGTTGAGACTGGTCTGGGACTAGTGGTACATACTTTGAGACTGACTTTGTGTCAGTGCAGTATTGGTTTGGGACCAGTGAGAGTGGTACATACTATGCCGCTGACTTCGGGTCGGTTGAGACTGGTCTGGGACCAGTGGTACACTCTTTGAGATTGCGATACTGGTTTGGGACTAGTGGTAGGAGTGGTACCTACTATGAAGCTGACTTCGGGTCGGTTGAGACTGGTCTGGGACTAGTGGTACGCACTCTAACACTGACTTTGAGTCAGTGGAGGATGATACTGGTCTGGGACCAATGGAGTTGTACTCACTATGATGATGACTTCGGGTCGGTTGAGACTGGTCTGGGACCAGTGGTACATACTCTAACACTGACTTTGAGTCAGTATGATACATCCTCGATCATTTCTTCTTCATAATTCGGACAAAAGCAGAGGAGCGCATAACGGAGTAGAGCCGTACAGATTAGTACAGGGCAGAACAAGACAAAGAAGAACAGGTAGAATAGAGCAGAGCAGGGTAAGGGTCAGGTTGTACAAGGCAGTGCATTTGATGGATGAATAGTAACGACCGATAGACAAATTGCAGATGCAGTTCTCCCTAGTTGAGAGGGAGTGTTAAAATTGGAAACTAGGGCAAAACTTCATGTGGGTCATCTTATTCATGGCTGATAATATTTTTATTAGATTCCTCTCGTCGAGAGGTGTAGGATTGATATGAATATCATCCGATTCCGTTAAGTATTCATGGAGATATGAATTTATTTTGATTATGAAATTATTATCAAGCCGACCTACACTCATGTAGGCTCAGAAGCCCAACAGTAGCATCTATTCAAACGCCAACATTGTGTATAAATATAGGAGGACTTTTCCTTATTTGGACTCACTCATCTCATCACATCTCTCTCTCTCTCTCTCTCTACTGCGCAGAAAAGGGTCTCTCTCTTACACATGTGAAGCTGAAAGCTGCTGAAACTGAAGCTGCAACTGCAGAAGTAAAGTTTGACCTGCGTGGACTAGAAGATCTCCTCATCTGAACTGTGATGTAGATTCATCAGAACCTCCTCTGAAAGCCTGCGACTTTTGGTGGTGGAATCAAGTCAATCCAACAGATGGTTTGCAAGATATCGACTGCCTTAGTTTGAAGGAAGCTACTGAAACTGAAGCTGCAACTGCAGAAGTGAAGTTTGACCTGCGTGGACTAGAAGATCTCCTCATCTGAACTGTGCTGTAGGTTCATCTGAACCTCCTTTGAAAGCCACAACTTTTGGTAGTGGAATCAAGCCGATTCGACGGTCCGGTTTGTGAGATATCGTCTGCCCTAGTTTGATGATGACGCTGCTGATCTAGGGTTTGCTACTGCTGATATATATCAGATTTATTGTACTATTTCTCTCTGCTGAATTATTGAAGATAAAATAAGATTTGATCAAAGGGTTTCCCCACACATTGTGGGGTTTGTCTTTGGCTAGCCGCCACATCTTGTGTCTCTTGTCTTGGCTTGTTTTCTGTCGATTGTTTAATGTTCTATCTGCACTTTACTTTATGTACATGTGATTGCTAATCTGTGGAATATAATAAGAAAAAGAAGTAAATTGTTATAAGCATAGAACATACCATAACTTAACACTGACAACAAATTGTGATATGAAGTTGCAAACAATGAACAACTCAGACAATGCTCAGATGGCCTTAGAAGTGTAGTCCTATTCTTATGCAAGACAAAAAATAAACACAAAAAAATCAACTTTGGAGCTTACTGCAGTACCCAAAGGATATATACATGAGATAATTGTTGAATAATGAGATCTTAACCGCTTACTTATACTACTCAGGGTGTCCTCCTTTTGGAGTTGACTTGTGTCACCGAACATAGTAACATGTCTCCCACAAATTCAATTTTTGCTGGAGCCAACTTGAACTTGCCCTCATAAAATAATTTTAATGTTTACTGTGAATTTTGGGGCTTACTTTACAAGAAATAATTTTCCATAAATTTGCTTCTAACGCAACCTTTTGCGAGGTTGACCTATGTGTGGGCTTAGGGATAGTACTTCCATTTTTTAATCTTTAATTTTGACATTAATATTTCACACAGATTGGGTGAATGACCCATGGATTGGGGTACATCTTCAAATAAGCATATCTCCTCAACCGAGAAAAACCATGTGGCATTCCAATTACCGATGGAAACACCATGATGAGTACTATCAACCTATGATGGTTTTTGCTTGCAAATTTAGTGTTCTTCCCATTCATTTACCACAACAAATGCGGGCAACATTGATGACACCACTGACGCTTCTAGGCTTTGGGCTTCCTTCTATTCAAGGGCTTCTTGTTTATTAGTACTTCCAATTATTGTAATCCATTTACATATATTAAAATCGTTTAAGTTGAAGCGTTTATGTCAAAAATTTTCTTCTTTCCTTCATTGCTTCCAAAGAGGATGCACTCTATGCTAATCACCAATGGCTGAATTCGACACTAATGACAACAACACCATTTAACATTGTGAGGTTTAAATTAGGCCTCAAGCAAAAAAATGTATGCTCAAAATCAACTTTATGAAAATTGATTGTAGTTTAGAGGATGACATCTCTTAGAAAATGTAACTAGTTTCGGTCTTCATAATTGTCATTGTACTGATGTCAATATGTATATCTTATGTGATAAGAAAAAGAAGAAAGAAAAATATTATTTTTAAGCATGGGCTTCATGGTCCATTTTGATGGTCATTTAGGTCAAGCATGTTCTTCATGCTTTTAGGGTTTGTCATGTTGAAAGAATATTTTTCTTGAGTCAAGCAAGTCTTTATCATTTGTATAAGGCCATATCAGGCAAGATGTAACATGAAAATTATATTGATTTTGAGTCTAGAAAGTCTTAGAAACCTTCAAGCACAAGTTGGCCCAAAAAATGACAAGTCGGTCTAAAAAAAATAATTTGAACCCCTTAAGATGTGTATAAATAGAAGCAACATCAACCTCATTTCATCCCCAATTCGATCTCTTATTAAGAATTTTGATCTGAAGCTGGCAACATCAAGGAAGTAAGTGTGAAGGTCTAGAAGACAAGAAGATATCAAGAAGAATGAAGAAATTTTGTTTTTGGGCATCATTCTCTCACACATGTTAAGGTTAGGGTTTCTGCAGCTTCAAGGGAGGCCAAAAATTGCAAGTTTGAATTGCAGGTCCAAGTTGTAAGAGAGTCGAATACTCTATTTTGATCTAGTTTGAATTGGAGACCTTGGCTTGTTTGAGGAAAGTCTTCTTAAAGAGCTGACACGTGCAAGAATTAGGGTGTTTTTACAATTGCTACAAGGCCGAAGTTGTGGGTCGACGCTAGGGGCCAAATTTGCAGGTCGAAGCTGGGGGCCGAAGTTGAAGTTGGAAGTTGGTTGAAGCAAGACTGACTATTGTTATCTTGGTTGATTTCCGACTTGATTGGAAGAGCTTCTTGTAGGGATGACTTGGTGCTTGGAGGTGGACTTGGTCTAGGGTTTGGGTTTTGGTTTTCTCATTTGAAACTGATTCTATAAGAAGAGGATATTTTCTGGGTTTTCCCTTTGGAGGGGTTTTTCCCTAACTTGGAGCATAATTTTTGTGTCCATTGTTTTTATTGTTTGGCTCTTGATAATTGTTCGATGAAAAGATCTAATGAAGAAACACAAGAAGATAAATAAAGCTCACAAGCAATTATTAAGGTTAAGGAGAAAATTGAATTAAGAGTTGTCTTACTGCATCCTCCAACATGGTATTTGAGCTAAGGTGAAGAGAAGGCAATTGGAAGGATACAAAGAATGGTTTTCTTGTCAAGGGGAATCATTTGTAGGACATAATGAAATAAGAAGAAGACTCATTGATCTATAAGGAGGTTTTCCACATCAAGAACTCACCATCAAGGTCTCATTAAAAGAAGAAAAGACAAGTATTTGTTGAATGTTCTCTAGTGCATCAACTTGAAGAAGACTAAGCATAAAGGCATCTTGATATTATCATTCAATCTCTGGAGCTGTTTGAAGACATCATTGTTGAAGTCACCCTAGAAGACATCTTTCTAGGACATATTTGAAGTCTCCTTAGAGGTCTTGAAAATTTGGAGACGTCATCAAGGACTCTTGGTTGGCAAGTAAGTAGGATATTGTTTTTTATGTCCCAATCTATAGATAGCATGGTTAAATTTCACAAGGAAAGCAACAAGCTCATTGGATTAGCAAACTTCCTAGCATGGAAGAAGAGGATTGACTTGGCACTCGGAAATAATGAAGTCATGGAGTATGTCCTGGAAGAAGTCGTTGTACCAGACAAAGAGAAGGCTCAAGAGTTAGCAAATTACAAGAAGGGAGAAGTAAGGGAACAAAGCATCATTGTTGAATCCATCAAAGATCATCTCGTTCCCTTTGTTGTTGATTTAAGGACATCAAAGACTACGTATGAAAAGTTGGTAAAATTGTATTCCGTAAGTACACAGGTCAAAATATTTCCTTGAGAAATCAACTATATAGAATAAGGAAATCAAAGGATGAAGACATGGCCACCTATCTAATGAAGATCTCACAAATAAGAGACCACTTGCAAGGGCTTAGGGAGAATGTTGCAAATTTTTAAATGACTATTTCCACTTGTTTGGAGTAGTTTTGCAACGAGCATCTACTCAAAGAAAGATACTACACCCCTCGATGAATTATGGGTGCAATGTCTCTTGGAGGAATCTAGGATCAAGGTAAGGGATGATACTGAATCAAATGAAAGATCTCAAGCTTTCATTGCAAGAACCAAGAAGTTGAGGAAAGGAAAGTTTGGAAGTCCTAGAAGAAGATAGACATGCCCAAGATTCAATGCTTTGGATGCAATGAGTATGGACACTTTAAAAGGGACTGCCCAAATAATAAAGTGAACAACAAAAGGAACGGAATAAGTGAAAACTCACATAGATGAAGAAAGGGGAGAACTTGAGAAGAAGTCGAAAGGAGAAGATCCCAAAGATCTCTATTATTGAAGGAAGTCTCATCTCTATCAGGTTCTTTTGGCTATGAAAGACAAAAGACATAATGAAAGTCTTTCTCTTCTTGGAAAATGAAACCTATCTTTGACATGTATAAGAAGCAAGCTCGTTCAAAGGATGGCTACATGATTATATGAAAGCAAAGGTATGAATATTCTTCCCTGGAGCATGGTCCATATCTACAAGATTCATGAAGGAAGAGTTAGTTGTGAATGTACTTGGTAAGTCTTCCATATGGCTGCAAGATGCTCGAAAGAAGAAATTTTGACATACTCTGGAATGAATGGAGATCATGACTCACAAAATTGCATGGCATATATCAATGTTGATCAACATCAAATATAGACTTCAAAATAAAGAAAGGGAGTTAACTATGACAACTCCGAGGAAGATATTGTAGCTTGGTAATCAAGTTTGATCCGTGGGCACTTCGATTAAAATGAATGCATGGATGGATTCTTATATAATGTGGAGATGGATTAGATGAAAGGATGTTGATCTCAAAGGGCTCAAGTATGTAAATATTTTAATGGAAGGGGCCATCATGATAAGGTAAGTTTGATATTTATATTTCGACATTGGTTTTTTGGATAACATAATTGTTTTGCTATCTGAAAGGATACTGCAAGAATATAGGATGAAAATTGAGATAAGTTCAACTGCTGGCGAAGAGCTCAATTTAAAGAACATATGAATTGAGTAAATAGTTTTGACAATCCTTAGAAGGCCATGTAGTCAAGGTGTTCACATCATAACCTTGAGATTGAAAGGTAGCAGTGTAAGAAGATAACATGATGCTCATGTTCCTACATCAACAAATATCACTTTCATGAGTGAGCTATGACTAGCTTGAAGTTTGATAAGGCTCAACATAATGCCTTCATTGATGATGATTGGAGGAAAGTGACATGTAAAGTTGATGGCCCAAACCCCATCACAAGATTAAAGGAAGTAGATGGCTCCATAATATCTAGGAAGGAAGAAAGATCGATACACTGAGATGCAAAAGGAAATTGGGAGCCATGCAACTATCTCCATGAAGAACTAATTGTTGATGTATGTATGAAGACAACCTATAAATCTTGTGATGGTGACTTCCAAAATTGGAAGGAAGTCAGGGATCTCCTTTATATTTGAGAGCGAGCAAAGGAGTCTCCTTTAATAGGAGCAAGAATATATTCCCTAATCAAGGGGAATGAGGATCTACTCTCTAGTTGAGAAGAAGTGATGATGCACATCACATTTGTATTCTCTTCTTCATGTGCCATGCACTTGACCAAGACTAACAATCGTAATTCTAAGTGAAGGTCATGAAGGGAGAATGATGGAGGATTAGATAAGCATATGTGATTTCCTTGAGGATAGAAAAATCCAAGAAAGGAAATAGACCGACACTCTTTGAGGATTGGGCAAGTATCGAAGACAAGAGTGGTCGAAGAGGACCGATATTCTTAGGGGATTGGAAATCCAAGATAAGGATAGTTTTAAAAGGACATACCTAGTGAACATCTAGATGGGGTATGTGCATTGCAAAGGTAGTGTGGTATCTCATGTAAAACCTCCCAACAATATGCTATTGTATATGAAAGAGCCTGTCAAAGTTAAGGCCTTACTATGTTGACAATGTTGGTCATGATGTTGATGCTTAAAGATGGCTTACCAATTAGATTCTTCTTATGAGAACTCTTCAGTTTGAGAATAATTGTGTAGTAGGGTGGAAAATTAAGAATACCTCCCAAGTTAAGAGGGAGTGTTGGAAAATGTAACTAGTTTTGGTCTTCATAATTGTCATATATTCATGTCAATATGTATATCTTATGTAATAAGAAAAAGAAGAAAGAAAAATATTATTTTTAAGCATGGGTTTCATGCTCCATTTTGATGGTCATCTAAGTCAAGCATGTTGTTCATGCTTCTAAGGTTTGTTATGTTGAAAGAATATCTTTCGAGAGTCAAGAGAGTCTTTATCATTTGTATAAAACCTTATTGGGCAAGATGTAACATGAAAAGGATATTGATTTTGAGTCTAGAAAGTCTTGGAAACCTCCAAGCAAAAGTCGGCCCAGGAAACAAGTCCACCTAAAAAAAGGAATTTGAACCCCTCAAGATTTGCATAAATAGAAGCAACATTGACCTCATTTCATCACCAATTCGATCTCTCTCATCAAGGAGTTTGATCTGAAGCTAGCAACATCAATAAAACAAGTGCAATGGTCTAGAAGACAAGAAGATTTCAAGAAGAATAAATAAATTTTGTTTTTGGGAATTATTCTCTTACACATGCGAAGGTTAAGGTTTTTGCAGCATCAAAGGAGGCCGAAAATTGCAGGCTAAATGACAGATCTAATTTGCATGAGTCGAAGACTCTGTTTTGATCTAGTTTGAATTAGAGAGCTTGGCTTGTTTGAGGGAAGTCTTCTTGAAGAGCTAACATGTGCCATAATTAGGGTTTCTGCGACTGCCATAGGGTAGAAGTTGCAGGTCGAAGTTGGGGGTCGAATTTGAAGTTGAAAGTTGGTTGAAGCAAGATTGGCTGTTGTTATCTTGGTTGATTTCTGACTTGATTGTAAGATCTTCTTGGAGGGCTAACTTAGTGCTTTGAGGTGGACTTGGTCTAGGGTTTGGGCCTTGGTTGTCTCACTTGAAGCAGATTCTATAGAAAGATGATATTTTTTGGTTTTTCTCTAGCTTGGAGCCAAATTTCTGTGTCCATTGCCTTTATAATTGTTTGATGAAAAGATCTAATAAAGAAGCACAAGAAGATAAATAAAGTTCACAAGCAATTATTAGGGTTAAGGAGAAAATTGAATTAATAGGTTCCCAACTGCGTTCTCTAGCAACATCATCCCCATTGGTGAGTTGGTATTGCTCAAGTAAAAAGTGCTTATTTGTCACATTATATAAATGGTTGATGAAAACCCTTAGTTAATTGTGGTAGTGCTTTAAGTAAAGTATTCAAAAAATAGTATTAAAGAAGAAGAAACATTGAAGTGGGTTGGGTGCATATTTATGAGTAGACATAGGTTAGGATCTCATATATATATAATATTAGTAAAGACGAAAGATGCTATGTATAATGGAAGACTCATACGTGGAAGAATCTTCTATAATATGTATAATATAACACTCTTACATTATACTTAGGCATATCACTTGATATAATATAAAATATTATATCATATATAATATAAGGTTCAACTTACATATATGTATTACACAATATTTTATTTATTTATTATTTTTGTGATTATAGGAATTAACAATTAGGTTGGTCTCATACTCACATGACAAGACATTGGTTCTAATTACTAGCACTATTAATTGTAGTTGAGGGTTAGGTAAGTGAGACATCCATGGGTTTCGAACTAGTAATTATGAGGTAAGGAGTGCCTTAACAAGGCACCATACCCATTCACTGACTATCTTACACTTTGTGGGCTAAATAATACATACGATATTTTTATCACTTATATCACAAAAAAAATGGGTGAGTGTGATATAAAACTAATACATGATACAATATATTATGTTTATCATATTATACAATTTATTATGTATTTGAGTTTTAATATCTTAATTACATATTAATATGTGATTTTAATTAGATAATATAGTAAGTGTGTTAGAATTTGACTAATAATAAATAATATAGTTAAGAAGGGATGGATTTATATTTATATTTTATTTGAATATTGACTTTTGGAATCATATCTTTTATTTTTAGTTACAATTAATAGATTTTTTACTTTCATTTATTTTTTATTTTTCGAATTAATTTTATTTTGAATAATTTTTTACTTTAACACAATCCTAGTTACATGGATTATAGTAGAAAAAATGAATTGGAAATATACTTTCTTAACAAAATGACTAATTCATAATTTCTATCATATCTTTTAGGTCCATTTTAAACCTCAAAATTCTCCTAATGCATGAAATAGGGCACCTTTTTTAGGATAATAGATGTAGATGACATCTTTATTTATCTTTTTTCAATATCTCGTTAAAAAATATTGATTTTAAGTGGGTCAACTAATTGAAACAGAAAACACATGAGAGTCCATAATTTTATCATGTGTAGTTTCTAATTTCAAATTTGAATATTCAAAATTTGAACTATGGATTGTATCTATTGAGTTGAGGAATAACTTCGCATGCGTGTTTATGTTAGGTTGATGAATAACTTCACTTGTGTCTTTATTTCATTACTCGAAGTTAAATATATACAAGAGGGTATTAGTTTCTCTTACTCGAAAATGAATATACACAATAAAGTGTCCATTAGTTTCACCTTCTATGAGGGACACTCGATCTTCCCCATAACTCTCATATTATCTAACTACTTATTATGTACAAGTTATTTACGATGACATTAAAATATTGAAGGACTCTGTGTCCAACATTCCCGCTCTTCATTTTGAACTTTTCAAACTTTTCTCTTTTGAGTGCTCTGGTGAAGATGTTCATAATTTGTTCATTTGTGGAACACTATTTCAAATGAATAGTCTTGGCATCTACATTATATCAAATCGAATGATATTTATATTGGTGTGCTTGGTTCGACCATGGAATCTAGGGTTGTTGGCCATGAAATATGGGATAATGTTACAAAAATAATGAAAAATCAGGTGACCAAGATATTTACCCTTGGTGATTTATCACTTACTAGGGAAAAATGTGTCAAATTTGGAGAAATCATGGTAAAATTGTGACACATGAAAAAATCATTGTGTTTTAAATTTAAGTTATTTAAATTAGGTTGTTGTTGGTTGAATTTTATCAATAATTTATTGATGTTTCTGATTTTTTTGATTTTTTTGTTGACACAATGTTAGCGACCTTGATTTGGGATGCTTGGAGACCATGATTGCATAAGTATTGACAACTAGAAGGAGAGTAGAATTCACTTGTTTCTCCTACAAATATTCAAGTATTTTCTTGAGCTACACAATTTCCTTTGTTGCTTTAGCAGCTGCCACACATTTTGTTTTTGTTGTGGAATATGTTGGAACTGATGATTTATGTGACCTCCAAGAGATAGTTGTTGATCCATGACTCATGAAATATACTACAGTCGATATTCCATTTTATTAATCCCATCAAAGTATGAATGAAAATATCCAATCAAGTTAACGTCATTCACCTTGAAATATGAGTCCAAAATCTTGAGTTTGCTACAGGTATCTAAGATTATTTTTTGCAGCAAACCAATGTGCTTGACAATGATTTTCCATAAACTTGGAAGGGATCTGAACAAGAAATGAATTATTTTATCTGGTACTGGTATGATAGATAATACTTTTCACAAATTTTATGTACTTGGTTACATCCTCCAATTGATTCCCTTATTTTGACGCGAGCTTCAAATTTTGTTCCATAGGAGTAGAAAGAGGGTAACTTTTCGTCCATGCCAAATCTGTGCAACAATTCTCCAATATACTTCTTTCGGGAGACGAGTATGTTCTTTGGAGATGGAGTAACTTCAATTCCCAAGTAGTAGTGAGGATGTCCCAGATATGTCATCTCAAAGTTTGTCTTCAACTCTTCCTTTATGGATGCAATACAACTTTCATTGTTCCCTATCATCAACAAATCATCTACATGTGCTATAACATATACAATTGTTTTACTAGATTTCTTCATAGACATGGAAGAAGAGGATTGACTTGGCACTCAAAAATAATGAAGTCATGGAGTATGTCCTGGGAGAAGTAGTTGTACCAGATGAAGAGAAGACTCAAGAGTTAGCAAAGTACAAGAAGGGAGAAGTAAGGGAACAAAGGATCATTGTTGAATCCATCAAAGATAATCTTGTTCCCTTTGTTGTTTGTTTAAGGACATCAAAGGCTATGTATGAAAAGTTGGTAAAATTGTATTCCATAAGTATGTAGGTCAAAAGATTTACTTGAGAAATCAACTATATAGAATAAGGAAATCAAAGGAAGAAGACATAGCCACCTATCTAATGAAGATCTCACAAATAAGAGACCACTTGCTAGGGCTTAGGGAGATTGTTTCAAATTTTTAAATGACTATATGTGTATTAAATGCTTTTCCACTTGTTTGGAGTAGTTTTGCAACGAGCATCTACTTAAAGAAAGATACTACACCTCTCGATGAAATATGGGTGCAATGTCTCTTGGAGGAATCTAGGATCAAGGTAAGGGATGATACTGAATCAAATGAAAGATCTCAAGCTTTCATTGCAAGAACCAAGAAGTTGAGGAAAGGAAAGTTTCGAAAGTCCTAGAAGAAGATAGACATGCCCAAGATTCAATGCTTTGGATGCAATGAGTATGGACACTTTAAAAGGGACTGTCCAAATAATAAAGTGAACAACAAAAGGAAATAAATAAGTGAAACTCACATAGATGAAGAAAGGGGAGAACCTGAGAAGAAGTCGAAAGGAGAAGATCCCAAGGATCTCTATTATTGAAGGAAGTCTCATCTCTATCAGTTTCTTTTGGCTATGAAAGACAAAAGACATAATGAAAGTCTTTCTCTTCTTGGAAAATGAAACCTATCTTTGACAGGTATAAGAAGCAAGCTCATTGAAAGGATGGCCACACGATTATATGAAAGCAAAGGTATGAATATTCTTCCGTAGAGCATGGTTCATATATGCAAGAATCATGAAGGAAGAGTTAGTTGTGAATGTGCTTGGTAAATCTTCCATATGGCTGCAAGATGCTCGAAAGAAGAAATTTTGACATACTTTGAAATGAATGGAGATCATGACTCACAAAATTGCATGGCATATATCAATGTTGATCGATATCAAATATAGACTTAGAAAGAAAGAAAGGGAGTTAATTATGACAACTCCGAGGAAGATATTGTGGCTTGGTAATCAAGTTTGATCCACGGGCACTCCGATTAAAATGAATGCATGGATGGATTCTTATATAATGTGGAGATGGATTATATGAAAGGATGTTGATCTCAAAAGGGCTCAAGTATGTAAATATTTTAATGAAAGGGGACATCATGATAAGGTAAGTTTGATATTTATATTTCGATATTGCTTTTTTGGATAACATAATTGTTTTGCTATCTGAAATGATACTGCAAGAATACATGATGAAGATTGAGATAAGTTAAACTGCTAGTGATGAGCTAAATTTAAAGAACATATGAATCGAGTAAATAGCTTTGACAATCCTTGGAAGGCCAGGTAGTCAAGGTGTTCACATCATAACCTTGAGATTGAAAGGTAGCAGTGTAAGAAGATAACCTGATGCTCATGTTCCTACATCAACAAATATCACTTTCATGAGTGAGCTATGACTAGCTTGAAGTTTGATAAGGCTCAGCATAATGCCTTTATTGATGATAATTGGAGGAAAGTGATGTGTAAATTTGATGGCCCAAACCATGTCACAAGATTAAAGGAAGTAGATGACTCCATAATATCTAGGAAGGAAGAAAGGTCAATACACTGAGATGCAAAAGGAAATTGGGAGCCATGCAACTATCTCCATGAAGAACTAATTGTTGATGTATGTATGAAGACAAGCTATAAATCTTGTGATGGTGACTTCCAAAATTGGAAGGAAGTCGGGGATCTCCTCTATATTTGAGAATGAGCAAAGGAGTCTCCTTGAATAGGAGCAAGAATATATTCCCTAATTAAGAGGGAATGAGGATCTACTCTCTAGTTGAGAGGGAGTGATGATGAACATGACATTTGTACTCTCTTCTTCATGTGCCATGCACTTGACCAGGACTAACAACTGTAATTCTAAGTGAAGGGAGAATGATGGAGGATTGGATAAGCATATGTGATTTCCTTGAGGATAGAAAAATCCAAGAAAGGAAATAGACCGACACTCTTTGAGGATTGGGCAAGTATCCAGGACAAGGGTAGTTGAAGAGGACCGATATTCTTAGAGGATTGGATATCCAAGATAAGAATAGTTATAAAAGGACATACCTAGTGAACATCCATATGGGGTATGTGCCTTGCAGAAGTAGTGCGGTATCTCATGTAAAACCTCCCAAAATTATGCTCTTGTATATGAAAGAGCTTGTCATAGTTAAGGCCTTACAATGTTGACAATGTTGGTCATGATGTTGATGCTTAAATATGGCTTACTAATTAGATTCGTCTTATGAGAACTCTTCAGTTTGAGAATAATTGTGTAGTAGGGTGGAAAATTATGAATACCTCCCAAGTTAAGAGGGAGTGTTGGAAAATGTAACTAATTTTGGTCTTCATAATTGTCATATACTCATGTCAATATGTATATCTTATGTAATAAGAAAAATAAGAAAGAAAAATATTATTTTTAAGCATGGGTTTCATGCTCCATTTTGATGGTCATTTAGGTCAAGCATGTTCTTCATGCTTCTAAGGTTTGTTATGTTGAAAGAATATCTTTCGGGAGTCAAGAGAGTCTTTATCATTTGTATAAGACCTTATTGGGCAAGATGTAACATGAAAAGGATATTGATTTTGAGTCTAGAAAGTCTTGGAAACCTCTAAGCAAAAGTCGGCCCAGGAAACAACAAGTCCACCTAAAAAAAGGAATTTGAACCCCTCAAGATTTGTATAAATAGAAGCAAAATTTACCTCATTTCATCACCAATTCGATCTCTCTCATCAAGGAGTTTGATCTGAAGCTGGCAACATCAATGAAGCAAGTGCGATTGTCTATAAGACAAGAAGATCTCAAGAAGAATAAATAAATTTTGTTTTTGGGCATTATTCTCTTACATGTGCGAAGGTTAAGGTTTCTGCAACATTAAGGGAGGCCGAAAATTGCAAGCTAAATTGTAGATCTAAGTTGCATGAGTCGAATACTCTGTTTTGATCTAGTTTGACTTAGAGAGCTTGGCTTGTTTGAGGGAAGTCTTCTTGAAGAGCTAACATGTGCCATAATTAGGGTTTCTGCGGATGCCTAGGGTAGAAGTTGCAGGTCGAAGTTGGGGGTCGAAGTTGAAGTTGAAAGTTGGTTGAAGCAAGATTGACTTTTGTTATCTTGGTTGATTTCAGACTTGATTGGAAGATCTTCTTGGAGGCCTAACTTGGTGCTTTCAGGTGGACTTGGTCTAGGGTTTAAGCCTTGGTTTTCTCACTTGAAGCAGATTCTATAGAAAGATGATATTTTTTGGATTTTCCACTTGGAGGGGCTTTTCCCTAGCTTGGAGCCAAATTTTTGTGTCCATTGTCTTTATAATTGTTTGATGAAAAGATCTAATAGAGAAGCACAAGAAGGTAAATAAAGTTCACAAGCAATTATTAAGGTTAAGGAGAAAATTGAATTGATAGTTGCCCAACTGTGTTCTCCAACAACATCATCCCCATTGGTGAGTTGGTATTGCTTAAGTAAAAAGTGCTTATTTGTCACATTATATAAATGATTGATGAAAACCCTTAGTTAACTGTGTTAGTGCTTTAAGTAAAGTTTTCAAAAAATAATATTAAAGAAGAAACATTGAAGTGGGTTGGGTTCATATTTATGAGTAGACATAGGTTAGGATCTCATATATATATATATATATATAGAAGACGAAGATGCTATGTATAATGGAAGGCTCATACGTGGAAGACTCTTCTATAATATGTATAATAGAACACTCTTACATTATACTTAGGCATATCACTTGATATAATATAAAATATTATATCATATGATATATCATATATCATATAAGGTTCAACTTACATATATGTATTACACAATATTTTATTTATTTATTATTTTTGTGATTATAGGAATTAACAATTAGGTTGGTCTCATACTCACATGACAAGACATTGATACTAATTACTAGCACTATAAATTCTAGTTTAGGGCTAGGTAAGTGAGACATCCATGGGTTTTGAACTAGTAATTATGAAGTAAGGAGTGTCTAACAAGGCACCATACCCATCACTGACTATCTTACACTTTGTGGGCTAAATAATACATAATAAATATTATATAATCTCATTCTTATATAATTATTAGACTATATTATATCTTATATCATATAAAAATGGGTGAGTGCGATATAAAACTAATACATGATTAATATATTATGTTTATTATATTATACAATTTATTATGTATTTGAGTTTTAGTATCTTAATTAAATATTAATGTGATTTTAATTAGATAATATAGTAAGTGTGATAGAATTTGGCTAATAATAAATAATATAGTTAAGAAGGGATGGACTTATATTTATATTTTGTTTGGATATTGACTTTTGGAATCATATCATTTTATTTTTAGTTACAATTAATAGATTTTTTACTTTCATTTAGTTTTTATTTTTTGAATTAATTTCATTTTGAATAATTTTTTACTTTAACACAACCCTAGTTACATGGATTATAGTAGAAAAAATGAATTGGAAATATACTTTTTTGACAAAATGACTAATTCATAATTTCTATCATATCTTTTAGGTCCATTTTAAACCTCAAAATTATCCTAATGCATGAAATAGGGCACTTTTTTAGGATACTAAATGTAGATGACATCTTTATCTATATTTTTTCAATATCTCATTAAAAAATATTGAGTTTAAGTGGGTTAACAAATTGAAACAGAAAACACATGAGAGTCCATAATTTTATCATGTGTAGTTTCTAATTTCAATTTTGAATATTCAAAATTTGAACTATGGACTGTATCTATTGAGTTGAGGAATAACTTCGTGTGCGTGTTTATGTTAGGTTGATGAATAACTTCACTTGTTTCTTTATTTCATTACTCGAAGTTAAATATATACAAGAGGGTATTAGTTTCTCTTACTCAAAAATGAATATACACAATAATTTGTCTATTAGTTTCATCTTCTATGAGGGAAACTCGATCTTCCCCATAACTCTCATGTTATCTAACTACTTATTATGTACAAGTTATTTATGATGACATTAAAATCTCGAAGGACTCTGTGTCCAACATCCCCCTCTTCATTTTTAACTTTTCAAACTTTTCTCTTTTGAGTGCTCTGGTGAAGATGTTCATAATTTGTTCATTTGCGGAACACTATTTCAAATGAATAATCTTGGCATCTACATTATATCAAATCAAATGATATTTATATTGGTGTGCTTGGTTCGACCATGGAATCTAGGGTTGTTGGCCATGAAATATGGGATAATGTTACAAAAATAATGAAAAGTCATATGACCAAGATATTTACTATTGGTGATTTTATCACTTAGTGGGGAAAAATGTGAAAATTTGGAGAAATCATGGTAACATTGTGACACATGAAAAAATCATTGGGTTTTAAATTTAAGTTTTTTAAATTTGGTTGATGTTGGTTGAATTTTATCAATATTTTATTGATTTTTCTCATGTTTTGAATTTTTTGTTGACACAATGTTAGCGACCTTGATTTGGGATTCTTGGAGATCATGATTGCATAAGTATTGACAACTAAAAGGAGAGTATAATTCACTTGTTTCTCCTACAAATATTCAAGTATTTTCTTGAGCTGCACAATTTCCTTTGTTGCTTTAGCGACTGCCACACATTTTGTTTTTGTTGTGAAATTTGTTGGAACTGATGATTTATGTGACATCCAAGAGATAGCTGTTGATCCAAGACTCATGAGATATCCTATAGTCGATATTCCATTTTATTAATCCCATCAAAGTATGAAGGAAAATATCCAATCAAGTTGAAGTCATTCACCTTGAAATATGAGTCCAAAATCTTGAGTTTGCTCCAGGTATTTAAGAATTTTTATTTTTTTGCAGCAAACCAATGTGCTTGACAAGGATTTTCCATAAACTTGGAAGGGATCTGAACAAGAAATGAATTATTTTATCTGGTACTGGTATGATAGATAATACTTTTCACAAATTTTATGTACTTGGTTGCATCCTAAAATTGATTCCCTTATTTTGATGTGAGCTTCAAATGTTGTTCCATAGTAGTAGAAAGAGGGTTACATTCATCCCTGCCAAATCTGTGCAACAATTCTCCAATATACTTCTTTCGGGAGACGAGTATGTTCTTTGGAGATGGAGTAACTTCAATTCCCAAGTAGTAGTGAATATGTCCCAGATATGTCATCTCAAAGCCTGTCTTCAACTCTTTCTTTATGGATGCAATACAACTTTCATTGTTCGCTATCATCAACAAATCATCTACATGCACTATAAGATATACAATTGTTTTACTAGATTTCTTCATAGACAAAATTGCATCATCAAGATTAAAGTGATTGAGATTCAATTTTAGAATATGCTTAGTTAAATTTTCATACTAGGTTTGTAGTGTTTATTTTTGTACATATAAGTATTTTACGAGATTATATGCTTTTTATTCTTGTCTCATCACAAAAAAAACCTTTTGGTTGAGACACAAAGACATATTCTTTCAAGTCTCCATTTAAGAAAGTAGTATTCACATTCATTTGATGAATTTTCCATCCATTATGTGTTGTCAAAACAATGAGAAGGTGGATGTTGGCCCATTTTGTTGTGGGAAAATATCCTCATATTCAATGCCTTCTTTTTGTGTAATTCCTTTTTCTGATGAGCCTTGCTCTGTGCTTGTCAAGTGAGCCATTTTTCTTGTTCTCGTAGACCCACTTGTAGCCAAATGGTTTGATTATGAATGGAGGGTCCACCAACTTGCATGTCTTATTCTTGATGAGAGAATCATACTTATTTTACGTTGCTTCTTTTCACGTATCGTGAGGAGCAACTTCTCTGAAGGAAGTTCAAAATTAGTAGTTAAATTCAATTTAGGGGCATATGAAACATAAATACTATTAGCATTGCTGGAATTAGAATTGTCTCATCACCTCCATCTTGTCTGGTAGAACCTGTGGTTCTTATTGTTTCGACCTTATCTATGTGGACACTTTCAAGTATTTTGATAGTCTTGTTTATTCTTTCAACTACACCATTTTGTTGAGGATTGAATGGAATTATGGTTTGATTTTGAACACACCACCCCCCCCACACATATATATCACATTGTTTTAGTTTCCTCAGAATAGGAGGAAAATAAAAAACTTCATCCTTTTTAGTAAACGAATGTTTTCATAGTTAATATGTGCTTTATACAATTAATAATAAAAGACTAGATGGAAATGTACCTTTATTGTCATGAGAGGTATGCAAAAATTTTGTGCATGAACATATGCTGCTTTTAGCTTTAATAGTCTTTCATCCTTCACTCTTGTCATGACAACCATGTTGTTAGAAGCCTTCTCTATTTCTACATTTCCATCAAATATAT
>APFE030175496.1:0-11665 GCA_000404065.3 Pinus taeda
TAGGTATTTAAAAAAATAGAAAAAGCTTTTTAATCATAGAATGTTATCTCACTTTCTCATAGAGATTCTTAATTTGTAAAGAAGATTTGTTAAAATACTAAGAGCCAATATTATGGTTTAGCAATAACATGTACCCAAAAAAATCATAAATGGCTTCTAATGACACTGGTTTATATGACTTTTTTTAATTAATTAATTTAATTAAAAAGTAAAAAAACATAACTATTTTGGAAATATATCTCAATCTTTGACTTGTGTATACTATTATGAATATTCTAGAACATTTCCTTAAAGATAAATCTCTAGTATCTGCTTCTAGCCCACTTTGGAATAGATGTTAGGTAAACCTTTCATTTCCTTGAAATTACATTAAATAAAAACGTAAAATAATTAAATTTAATATTCAATACATGATTGGGCTCAAAATAGACAATTTTATTCCTGTAAAGACTTTTGGAGGATATAAGTTTTTAAACAATCCATTGTTTTTTTATTATTATATATATTATATATAAACTTTGGGATCTAACTAAGATTTTTGATTATAATCCAAATTTTACTTTCTCTTAAAAATATTTGACTTGGACAATCAAATATATTTTGCATGTTCAAAAGAAAAATTACACTTTCAGAAAGATTTGATGTGCCCTCACTTTGGCAAATAAATCTAAACTAGCTAAATTAAGATTGATACAAAACTCTTTTTCAAAATTAATGACTGTTTAGATATATTATAAAAAATTATAACTTATTATTAAATAAAAATATATCAAGTACATAAATGATCATCTTAATGGATAAAAATATATTAAGTTCATTAAATGATCATCTTAATGGATAAAAATATATGAAGTACATAAATAATAAGATCATCGAGAAAAAAATAGTTGGAAAAGCACATCTCTTATAGTGGGAAAAACTATTTTTTTTACGAGCCAGAAAAAAGCCCCAAACAGAATTATAAAACAGATAGGTACATGAAGGAATACAACAATTAGGGTTTTCAATTTGACCTATCGAAATCGACGAGGTTTAACTTCCGATTTCGTCAGATGCTGACGCCTCCTTCTAGTGGAAGTAAAGCTGTGAAAGGCGATTAGAAGCGCGATAATCGTAGCTTCCTTTCATCGGAGAGCGCCTTCGCAAATCTGTGGAATCATCTCAATTATATCAACATCGCAACCAATAAATATATATATGATGACTACAATGAAAATTTCACTTGTTATTCTTTGTTCTCAAAGTTGTTTCTTTCCATTAAATGAAATCCATGTGCTTACCTAGTCAATGCATCCCGGTTGGTGCCTCCGCCTGTCACTTGTTCAATCACACCCGTCTCTATATTCGTTCTTGAAACAGGAGCGTCCAGAAGATTTTTCCCTATCTTCACCAGCTCTTCCAGATTCTTCTTACTTGACAGATCCGTTGAGCTTGTATCTCCTGATAATTCAACCTGATCCCAATTATACAATTTGTTACACCTTTCGAATATGTATTGTATGCTAATAAAACTGAATTAGATAAGGTCCCAATCTCTAAACAACCATATGACGAAATTTTTTTTATACAGGGAAGAAGGAAAGGACCTGGATTCTTAAATAGTTCTTCTCGGAATTAAAGGCTTGGAACACGACCGTTGCGTAAACGTCCACCATATCTGCACTCGCTTGCTGAAACATGTCAATTATCGGCACTTTACTGTCGTTGGATAACCATTTAAGCAGTCCCCATTTTGCAGCGTCAATGGCGTCGTAACTAGCTATTTTCTTTCCGGTTCCAAGAGAAAGCACCAGAAACTTGCTACTATCCTGTTTAAAACACATATACTAATTATCACTCCAGTTACTTAATCATTCAAAGGTCAACTATAATGAATATTTGGCTGCATGAATCCGATTTATAAACAAAATAGGTTTATAACTCACGCAAGTTTTAGACGTTGGCACTAAGAAATCTGGACAGCCTACGAGAGCTCGCTGAGTCACTTGGTTTATTGCAAGTAACGTCTGCAACACAAATTTTATAAAACACCAAATCACACAACCTCTTAAACAAAATTCAAAATCTTGCTTCAAATCATAATCACACCATTGAGAGATGGAGAATATATATACTGGATTGTTCACTGCAACTCCCCCGTCTACGAGATTAAAGCTTTTGGTATTGTCCCAGGAATCTTTTGTTTGGAAGAAATGAGCAGGAAGATATGTTGGAGCTGCTGAGGTTCCAATGCAGACATCGGCCAAAAGTGCATCTTCTAACTTGTCCTGTTTGGCCTGGAGAGGAGACTTACCATATATCATTGTTGCTCTTTATTTGAAAGTTCAATTTCTTGTGTCACACAGATCATAGAAACATTACCTTAAAAGTGGTGAAGATCGCAGGTTGTTGTGTTTTGATGTCGTATGCAGTAATCACAACGTTCGTTAGGGTTTGGTGTAATCGTGTATCCCCCAAATAGTTTCTCAACATTTTGTGCAGGTAATCCCCGGAATATTTGGGGCCACTCAGGTCCTTTATTGCGGCTTGTAACAAATATCTGCAATAATTCATTTTCTATTAACTCAATATTGATGTTGCTGTTGAAGAAAAAACAACTATAAGCAATATATGTTGACTTTTTAACCAAACAAAAAGAACTATTTTACTAACGTTGTATGTGGAAAAATAAGAGGACAATTATCCAAATAAAACTTCATAATATTCTTTGCAGGAAACAATGGACGATTCTTGTCATTTGGAGCGGTTAACATGGCAGTGACCAATCCTCCCGTGCTGGTTCCAGCAATTATGTCGAAATAATCAGCTATACTCACGCCTGGGCCGTCCAATTCCTGTGACAGAACTTATAATTCAATTTGGCAAGAAGGATGATATTTTAGAAAACGGGAGGGATCATAAGATTTAATGAGTGGGGTAGACTAAAATCGATACCTGTAGCTTTTCCTCCAGGAATTCGAGGATAGCTGCTGGGATAATCCCACGAACCCCACCTCCATCAATACTGAGAATTGTAATCATTTTGCCATGGCTTGGTGGCGGATTAGTAGTAGCCATGCTCTATACTCAAATTAAGCCTTCACCTCCAAATTAATTTCGACTCCTTAAATTTAGAAAACAATGCATATACTGATATATCGATTGAACGAATGAATTGGAGCGATTAAATTCCACTCCTTAAAATGCAGTTTGATTTCTGTATGCAGTCGGTTGTACATTCATATGTCAATTGACGAAGCTTCATGATTCTGAATTGTTAGAATAAGAAAGAAAGATATATATGACATTATTTAAAAACAGGTCCATAACTGAGCTGTCTCGAGATGGTGCTCACGTGTTGTCTTTATCATGGTGCCCACTTGTCGTCCTTATCGTCATGGTTAAAAAGGTTTATTTGTGTGTCACGTTCTTAATAAAATTTTATTTCAGTCAGGGCTATTCTTCATCTTGCTCCAAATTACACGGAATTTAAAATATCTTGACAGATTAGAGGGTCATAGCTCGTTCTTACTCCGATTTAAAAGGTAAAAGGATGACGAGGACACTTGTTTTTATAAATGGTCAAAGTTTTAGAATCGGAGTTAGTCGATAAGACAGCTTTTTTTCGTTCACTATTATTATTTTGCAGACTTTTTTGTTTGTTTTTTAATCATATGGTGAATTGGTAACTGTCATGTTTAATTTAGGGGAGACTCAGATAGAATTTTATAGCCACCACTATAATACCAAGAGCATAACCAACCACTTGTAAGTCGGGTATATTAAGTTTTTATGATTTTAGCAAGAGCAGACTCACATGAAAGGGGTATTAAGTTCTTATGATTTTAGCAAGAGCAAACTCACAAGAAAAGGGAATCCGCCCTTCTAGCCGCCACCACAGCAGATCATTGTACTCAATGAGATTTAAACTTCAGTCTTCCCAAACTTCGCCTATATAACTTATCGTCAAACCACACATCACTATATTTAAAAACTCAATTAGATTTTTTTTGGGCAGTGGACATTAATCGATCAAGAAATCCACTCAAAGGCATTAATTTTACTGAGCTCAATTCTGGAGTCAATTAAAGGTATCATAATAAATGTATTTTAATTATATGGATTTTGACTAATTAAATTAACCCTTAATGATAAGGTTAATTATATTTATTTATTATTATTTTAATTTTTAATTAAAATAGTTTAAAATTTTTCTATATTTCTGTGTATGCCGTCGTCTGTACATTCAATTCACGAAGTTTAATCATTCTTAATTGTGGAATAACAAAGATATAAAAGCAGGTCCATGACTCAGCTGTCTGGAGATGGTGCCCACTTGTCGTCCTTGTCATGGTGCCCACGTGTCGTCCTTATCAGCATGGTTAAAAAAGTTTATTTGTGTGTCACGTTCTTAATAAATTTTTATTTCAGTCATCGCTATCCCTGATCATGCTCCAAATTACACGGAATTTAAAATATCTCGACAGATTAGAGGGTCATAGCTTGTTCTTGCTCCGATTTGAAAGGTAAAAGGATGACGAGGACACTAGTTTTTATAAATGGTCAAAGTTTTAGAATCGTAGTTAGTCGATAAGACAGCTTTTTTTCATTTAGTATTATTCTTTTGGAGACTTTTTTGTTAATGGATATTAATTGTATTTTTTTTGGCAGTGGATATTAATCGATCGGGAGATCCACTCAAAGGGATTATTATTATTTTTAGTTGGCTCAATCATAGTCTAATTTTAAAGTACATAGAAATATATCAAATAGTAATATATTTTAAATTATATAAAATTGAGTAATTATTTAAATTAATTATATTTATATATTATTATTTAATTTTTAATTAAAACATAATTTTATTTAAAATTATATTTATTTTATAATTTAAAAATTAATAATTTAAAAAAAAAAATAAAAATGCTAAATAAAAATAATAAATTATTTTCAACTTTCAAAATAATATTATTTTTGCCAAAAATAAATGACAAACATAAATGATGAGAGTAAGATAATTTATTTAAAAAAATACCAGTCTCATTTTAAGATTTCATAAATATAATAATAAAAAATTATAAATATTAAATATAATTATATTAATATACTAATTATACTAATTTACTGGATTACAATAAATTTAGTCAAAAAACAAAGAATAATATTTTATAATTATTAAATTATTACTTGCTTGGGTAACATTAATTAAAAACGATATTAACATCACATTAGCATATTTTAATTATTTATAATAAATATTTCAAATATCATCTAATTTAAATGATTAAAAGTTTAAATGAGTAATTATCATCATTATTTAAAAATCTTAAAAGGGTGCTTCTCTTAATTAATTTAAGGAGAAAATTAATTTATTTGGTAACAATTTTTTAATTAACTAGTGTGAAATGTATATAAAGTTTTCAAATAAAAAAAATGAATAGATTGTTATTAGAGAAAAGACATTTCACTAGATATATTATAGTGAGCTCAATTGTTTTATGTAGTGTTTAGTGTTATTAGTTGGAATTTTTGATGTATTTTTGGTTGGAATTAGGTTAAAAAAATTGTGGCCAAATCTGGATTTGCATTGCTTAAGCTGGTTTTTTGAATACATGTATGGATTCAAAGCTCTCAAAGCCCTGAAACACTTCTATTGTAAAAAGTTCCCTAATCAAACTTGTGATTTCAATATATCCATGATAAATTCCAAACAAATTAAATCAGAAAATAAACCTAAAAACTTTTCCAAAAAATCACACTTAAAGACTACTTTATTATTTCACCTTTTTTTCAGCACGAACAAAAAGCTTTATAGTTACATTATGATTGTCCAAAAAATACATCTTGAAAAATACAACAATGTGATCCATGGGCAACTTTGATATGAGGAAAAAAGAAGAACATAAGACCTCCAGGAGATAGAATATGTGCCTTGGAGACAAATCAGATATGTGGTAGCCATGAGGACAATGATGTATTGGGGATGTCTTGTTATAGAAAAAATGATAAGCTTGATTATTTCAACCTTGCTCTACTCTAAATTTTATATATTCCCTGAATTTATAATCAAGAAATTTTTCCGTCAACCTGCCTAAGGAAATTAATTTCATGATGGCCAGCTGAAAGTGAGAGACCTGCAGGCAACGTCTTTATCCTTGGAATGTGACGACGTAAGTGAAGTGGGTAGCATATTGTTAAAAAGATTTCATTTCGACATATTTGGGTTTTGGTAATATCAACCAATAGTAGCAAGGTCAAATATTTAACCTTGTTGTGGTTCATGTTCGACTTCGTTGTCCATCAAGACATTTCCAAAATTTGTAATTACTAGCAATTGTCCCAAAAGGTACAAAGAGAGGCTGATAGGATTATTAAATGAGAGTTGTTGAATTTCTCTAAAAGAGATATTGGTTGAAGCCTACAAGGAGCAAAGAGGTTTGATGTTTGGAGTTCTATGCTATCTGGACATCATATTTCTTTAAATACAATGTAATTTTTTATAAATGTTCAAGCCTAATGCAGTTCTACCATGTAGACATACACTTAAATCGCTACTGGACTTATGATATTGACAAAGTTAAAGTAAAGTGGTATAGAAGAGAATGTATCAAGCTAAACCACAAGTTACATATCTTCAGACCTGAAAAAGTACATAACAATGGTCTGGCAAATCAATAGCAATATCATACTTATTTTTCCTTCCACATACATGCAATTGCTCCAAAGGCAAGGACAAGAAAATTTTCAGCTCTAGTGAGCCCACAAGAAGAGACACAATTATATTAATCGAAACAAAATACAAAGATGCATCAAAGTTTACTGCTTCACCTGACCAGAATGCAAAAAGAAATGCTACAACGCAGTAGTAATGGATTCATCAGTGAAAATTGGCCAAACTTTAATTAATTCAAAAAAACGATGAATGATATCAATTGTTCAAAATTTTTAAACAAGTAAAGAAACACAAGAGAAAAGACAAGAAATGCTCACCAAAAGACAAGAGATGTGCAAATGACTAAATTAGTTACTGAGCTGTGCTGAGATGCCTTAAAAAGTGCTTATAGACTTTAACTATATTTATTAAGGACCCCAGCTGGAATTTGCAGAGCAAAAGGTTTTGCCCCTAGGTTTGTTATTATCATGTTCTTGTTCTCTAAAAGTTTGCTCCAAGTAGATCAAGTGGGAAAGGGACTTTACATGGACTCTACTCAACTTCAGACACAGCTTCAGCCATTATACAGAGTGATTGAAATTGAACACAGCTAAGTAGTGACATTGGCTCACAGTAATACACCAAATATAAAATATTGAAGCTTTTACAGAAGCAAGGAGTAAGAAAAATTATGAAGCTCAGAGAAGTAGATTTAAAATCTGGACTACTGTTTGATACCAAATCATCATCAACTCCAAGCATTGCAAGTGATATATGAGTTTGGATGTCACAACTCCCAGAGTTTGTTCTAGATACATCCTCAATTAATTCATCTAACTCCATGGACATTGCCAATTACCTCTTGGTCCAATAAGGTAGGCCATCTCCTTCTCCTCGTAGTAATTTCAACAATTTGCCTTCAACCGATCATTTTGGGTGCCTGTTTGAGGTATTGGAGAATAACGAAGATGAGCCTAAGAAGGACAATGACGATCAAGAAAGGTGGAGACCATCATCAAGCACTGCATCAATGTATACTGTACTATTCTCATCAATCTCCCCACTGATGAGCATCCAAGATAGCTGAGTGAGAACTTTACTTTTCAACCATCATCGCAAGGGGCGAGCACCATAAACCTGCAAGTACCACGTTACCATGTTATCCATTTAGAGGTTTTAAATGAGAATCCCCAACTAGGTCTTGCATTTTACTCACAAATTTTGACCTAAATTGTCTGTAAACCACAAAGGCTAATAATGATCCTGCCTGCTTCACTAGTATTAACAAGTAAACAATGCATTAATTTATACTAATCGGCAAACACACCAAAAACATACCTTTACTATATACTTTGAACTAAGTTCACCGAGTACACAGAGACAGGAAGCACCCCATTTTTAAAGTTCAAGTGCGAGAAGAAAATGTTAAAATTTAAAGAACAAAACTGAAATTTATGTCGATGGGATCCATACAAAAGGAAGAAAATCATGTGAAAATTAGAAAATCCGAAACTGAATGTGAAAATTGAGAAAACTGAAAATATCAGAAAGCAACTCTGTAAACTGAAGAGTTCATAGCTCTTAAAGATCAACCGTTGGCCACCACAACCAACTTCCAGCAAAAATATCAGACTAAAATTACTCCCTAGACAGGTTCATGCAAAATATATGACAAACCATTGAAAATCTGAGAAAATGAAATTGTAAACTGAAAAGTCTTGTGCTTTTAATAGTCATTGTTGGCCACCACAACCAAAACTCTGCAAAACATCAAACTCCTAGAATAACTTTCCATACAATTTTATATGACAGGGCATGGAAAATAGAAATCAGACCTTGAATAAAATCATTGTACATGAACAACAGTGAGCAAACATTATGAATGAAAAATACTAGGCATCAGAATAGAACATATAAATCATAATTCTAGATTGTTTCAAAGGGAGGTAAGCCGAATTTAGTCAGGGAACCCTCCCACAACATCTCCTACGATGTGGAGACATGCGTCCAAGGAGTGGGTCATGTCCCCTACAATAGGGAAAGGGAGGACTCGTGAAGGAGATGCAGTGTCAAGTTTATTAGGGTAGGGGCACATCCCCTCGCAAGTTAGACTGAATAAAAAAAGAAACAAAGTGATTACTTACAAGATCACAAGCTTCGTGAACAACAATATCTAGAGTGGCATCTGTAAACCTGTTGATGCCTCGAAAATCGCTGCAACAGCATTGGGGAAACCACCCGGTCTGGACCTTAGTACAGCTCCTTTTCTGTTTGGGATAGTGGCTCCAACTGGCGATAATGGGACCAGTTTCCCAGAAATAGATAAATGGGATGGGTGAATGATTTATAGATTACACTAGCGGTGAGCGAAAGGCTAAAACTATTAACATAAATATAAATAAATGAAACTATCTCGGGAATCTATTGAGCTCTAAAGCGTAGCGTTTGATGTTCTATGTCTAAAAGACAAGCATATAGATGACTGTATCTTTCCAACATAGATATTAATTCATTTAAGATTGTTGTGCCTAAATAGTTAAACAGAGGGATTGAAGCGAATTACCACACTTTAAACATCTATATCATTGTCATACACATGATTAAAAGCAAAGGTACATCACTAAACATCCAATAGTGGAATGAATAAGATCTGTTGTTATAGCGCATGCATATAATCAACGATAGCAAAAATAATTACATAAAAATTCATATAAACGGAATGAATTCAGACATAGATAAAAATACCATATGAGTTGCGTGACACTCCCAGATATCAATCACTATGTGCAGTTCTTCCTTTAACGCAAAAACATTCTCAATCAACGACAATAGTGCACAATTGCATAAAGAAACTTCCTCATTAAATTAAGAACAAATGGTCAAGTTTCATAAAAGAAAATCGACTGAGCACAGTAGTGCAAACTTCAACTATAAAGTCTCTTACAAAATTTTACGACCTTTCGAAAAAACATGAAAGGGTCTATAAATACAATACTAATTAAATAATCTACTAAACAGAAATGCACTAAATTGATATCAATAACTCTTATCATATTTTGGCTAGCGATCTGCAAGCTGGAGGTGATTCATCAAGTCGGCTGCTTTCCTTGGAATCTGAGCTGATTTATTGCAAGCATTGGCTCAACTTCTGGAGGTGTTGAGGCCGCGAACTGAAGCTGGCAGCATAGGTGGCATCTGAATATCTGGAATTATACACCCGATTGCATTGGTTAAACACTTAAGGGCAGCTCTTGATGATGTGGCTTAATTAGGAAGAGCCCAATATGCTTCAAGTTTAAACTATCAATCCACGGCGATTAATCTCCCCCTTCTTCTAACTCAGAAACATGATTGCTCCAATGTATTTGTTGTTGTCATCTTTCCTGGTGTACATTGGGAAATCATATTTGCCAAGTAGAGAGTATTGTTGACTAAATCAACTAGATTGCTAGAAGTTGATTTACATCTTGAAGCCGCTCTCTCTTCTTTCATCACCTGAGTGTGCCATTCTATGAAAAGTATATCCTTATATGTTTTAAGTATCCTGGGCAGTTTTGCTGCTTTTCCCTGATCAGAATCTTGCCAGTCAAGATATGCAGTAATGGCGTCTTCGGCTTGATTTAATTCATCCCTGGCCTATACAGTGGCTCAGCTTGAGCGATCTGTTGACACAAGAGTCTAACCTGAGATATTAACGCATTGTTTATCAATGATGCTTCTTTTCTGAACTCTGCCACTTGCGAAGCGCCTTTCATCTTCTCTAGTTGCGATGACATTTGAGCGATTTGCTCATCTTTGGTTTTCACCATTTGTTCATTCGCTGCTTTCAACTGTGCCAATGCCTCCGT
Organism: Pinus taeda; assembly: GCA_000404065.3. Taxonomy (NCBI): domain Eukaryota; kingdom Viridiplantae; phylum Streptophyta; class Pinopsida; order Pinales; family Pinaceae; genus Pinus; species Pinus taeda. The sequence continues at coordinate 10,480 of APFE030175496.1, forward strand.
CAATTCTTTCTGTTTCTAGATCGCACTTTGGTCGATTCTTTTCTTTTTCGCTTGCAACTGTTGGGTTAATTGATTGTTCATTTGTTGTTGTGCCAGCAACTGCTCCTCTGCTTGCGCTGCCTTCTGCTTTATCTCAGTCAATTCTTCCTGTAATGCAGAGATTTCTTGATCCTTATTCTTCAATAGAAGGCTTACCTCCGATGCTTTGTCGATTGTTGCTGCCGAATAGGCTCCATCATACTGTGACAACTTTGTTAGGTCATCGGAGGGGTCCAATTCCTCCTTCCATACTACATTACCCGTGATTGTTTGCTCGGGAAAGATAGAAGGTTGATCAATCCTTCGTCTTTTCCTTGATTGCTTTACAACTGCTCTATGCCTCGGGCTGTAGAAAACATCCAATGGAGGAATATCTTCTACCTGCAGAATGATTTGATGGGTGGGGTCTTTTGGAATTATCTCAATATTCTTAGAACTGGGTGGGCCGCTGGTTCCACTTAGAACCTGAGGTGAAGTAACGTCTTGTATGTCGTTAGTCTTAGAAGTGTCTGTATCTTTTGAGCCTTCTAATCCACTGATGATAGAATGAAAGTGCTGCCATTCCAAGAGCATTTTAGGGTCTGTGGTAGTGTCTACATTGACATCAGTGGTGGTCTGTTGCCCTTTCTCAGTTTGAGACTCCTTCTGTACTTGTTCCTGTTCTTTCCTCTTATGCTCCTCTTGTTCCCTCTGTTGTCTATCCTCATGCTCTTTCTTTAGCTGTTCTTCCTGCTCCTTCCTCTGCTTTCCCTCTTGTTCTTTCCTCTACTTTTCCTCCTACTCCTTATTACGATCTTTTGTTATAGCAGGAGGTTCCTTTAACTATTGTCAACCAAACTCACTTGACGATGTCGTTGGGGTCGTTGCTAGTAAATCTAGAGGCAGAGTTTCCAACCTCTGTTCTCTAAGTTTATTGAACTCTGTCAACCCTTCATCATTATATTTCATCCTAGCGAGTTCTTTAGCCTGACCTATGGTTTCAATTGAAGTGAACAGGTCATCAAATATATCTTCCTGATGCTCAAACTTTGTCAATTTGGCTTGTTCTAATGCGGGATAGGCAACTAGCTTTGGATCAAATGCCCTGTTTGGGATTGTGGCCAGAGTTAAAGATTGAATCTTTGTGGCTTCCTTTTCTGCATGTTTG
>APFE030175496.1:30223-70697 GCA_000404065.3 Pinus taeda
CCACCTCCAACCGAGGATAGGAAATTTGGAATTGAAACATAATGTGTCTAAGATATATGCACTATAGTAAAATGGGGGAATTTTCCTTTTAGTGACCACAGTCTTATTTCTAAAATCACGAACAGCTACTGCTAGTTTATACGAGAGAATAGTAGCCCAATCCATAATTATACTGTTTACTGCTGCCTCCATAAGAGGAACCATTTCTATGGTAAAACTAGCAGAGTCATGCAATCCCCATAGCCTACACATCATTATTCCCGCATAACAATAAGGAGAAGCCAAGGAATCAACCGAGTACTTACCAGAAGATTCGTGTTTGTGCTTGTTCGGATTTTGTCTCCAATCCTTGATGGGTTCGGATTCAATTTCATTTTCGCTTGCAAACTTCTCCAGGAAGTCTTTGTTATATATTTTCTCTGGCTCGGGCAAATGATACATTTTCCTTAGGTCATCTGCCTTGAATGATCTGAAAATCCTCCCATCTCTGGTGCTGAAAGTTTTGTCCAAGATTGGGATTTCTTCAATCGCCCATCGCACAACGTCTGTGTATGGGAGAATTTGCTCCCTGGCTGCTATTCTGTGAAGGAAAGAGTCGGCTAAATCTTTGAGAGTACAATCAGACTTCCGTAGTAAATCCACACTAGCTTTTGTTACCGTCTTCTTTGGTTTCTCGGCTTCGATTAGGTTGTAAGTGCCTTGCCAAGTAACTCTGGTGAGACCCGTGCATGTAGTATCAGATATTAGGCCCTTCTTTTTGTTTACAGCAGCTTGTCCTGCAACTGGTGGAGCGGAAGCACCCGCAGTATTCTTGGATTTCTTTCCCATCTTGCTCAATCTTCTGTCTATGGATAAATTCTGCACAGAGAGGCAATTGCGCGTAATACAGAGAGATAACAATGAAAACTTGCAAGTGATGATAACATATGAATAGGTGCGTAATAAGGTATTTAGCCTTTAAAATGGGCGCAGATACAATCCATAGAAAGATTTTAAGACATGATCCCATTAATTGCCCGTATAAAAACCTGTCATCCTTTAAATGCCCATTAAATCGTTATTCGGGTGAATAATTCCCTTAAGCATGCAATGGACGTTTTGGCAGCTGAGCGCGAGTGATCAAGCTTTAAATATGAATGAATTGAGCTATCCCATCACTTAACGGCTTTTTATTGAAAACCGCGCTTTATCGCATCGCATCGGGTGTATGACAAGCGCGCCTTAACGATGTGTATTGGATACCGCCGATCGTCGAATGCGATATCGCATCGGTGAAAAGCTTTGAGCACATCAAGACTTAAGTGAAAATAAACGGTCGATTGCCAAACGCCGATTGCGTATCGCATCGGGGCTAATGGCATAGGGCGCTTTGAGATGTGCATTGGATATTGCCGATCGCCGAGTGCAATATCGCGTCGGCAGAAAGCTTTGTGCCACTTATATATATTTTTTATGTCATTGCGATATGCGATCTTCCGATCACTTTATCACAATGACCAAGATTCACTTTATTTCTTTAAATGGGTTTGTTCAAAAGGGTTTTATAATATGCATTTATTTGATTATCTAACTTTTTTGAACAATAAAAGTATTGATATCAATTTTACTTTAAAGGGACCCATTTCATAGGTTGATGTTTTATGAATAAAAATGATATGAAATGGGGGGGGTTGTTTGCAGAGCACAACAAAACCCTAAAGCAAGACCTCTCTCTGCAAGATGATTTGCTACATCTTTCATCTGTAGTCTAGCAACTTTCTTGAGCTCATCATGAGAAAAGGATCAAATACAACTATCTAATCAAGTCTATTCAGTAACTCTAGCTTGAAATGTCTTCTAACCTGCAACATTATTCAAAGGGATGTCAAAGCACTGCAGCCAAATTCGTGATAAAATTATATGAAAAAGATGCATACACAGAGTCCAGGAATGTGTGTGCATACTTCTTGCATGACATTCTCTCTTGCGGTTTTTACGGTTGTGTGGCCAGACAATGTAGCAAGAAAGTGCTCTGCTCCAAGGTTGGATATCATGATAATGTCTCTGTTTGAGAAATTAACAGCATGACCTTGGCCATCCATAAGTCTACCATCATCAAGCATTTGAAGCAAAGCGTTGAGGATTGAAGTGTGTGCTTTCTCAACTTCATCAAAAAGAACAACACTATAGAGTCTTCTCCTTACCGCTTCTGTCATCTTCATAACCCACATAATTTCCATTACAACATCAAATCATTTTATTACATTACAACAACAATTCGAGTATAAATATAAATACAACTATACAAAAAAGGTGTCTTGCTGTCAACCAATTGAGTTTCTGGCTATCAACTAATCTCAATTAGAAACATCTAGCTGTTCACATACTGAGGAGGAGCACCTATGAGCCTTGCAACTGAATGTTGCTCCATATATTCAGACATATCAATACGGATCAATGTATTTTCATCATCAAACAATTCATGTTGTGCAATAGAATTATGGTTTTCATATAGGAAGATGTTCTAACTTTGGTGGATTTCCCCACATCTGGTATTTAGTCCCTGGTTTCTCAGTCATAGTCCTTGGTTTCCCAGTGAAGTTGTCTATCTGAAACATAACATTTGGATTGTCTATCTTTCTCTTCTACATCTAAAATAACCCTGTGGACCACTATAGGGATGATATCCCTATAATGCTCCATTGATGCTTGAGCTATTCCCTGGGCCTAGGTTTGATGTGAAGAAGGAAATATGGTCAAAGGTATGGGATTGACCCAGACATTCTCTCCTTCCCTTTTGCAAATGAGTATATATTCGATGCCTACCAATATAGTTAGAGCTTAAGTTAGGAGGGTGACATTGACTAAAAAATATCAAGCAATAGGGAGGGAAAAAGGAGTTTGCAAGGGGCAATAAGGAAAAATGAGGTAAAATAGGAAATAACTCATAGAATCTGTTGGACACCTAATCGTAAATGGGTTAGTATGGAAGCTAAATAGACTAAGTAGTCCAAGAGACCTTGGGATGTGGAACCCAACGGTCACATTTTGTACTATAAATGTAAATCATTTGTTAGTAAAATTACACTCACATGATTTATCTTTCATATTTCTCTTGTTATCCATGTGTGTTTAACATGGTATCAGAGTAGAGGATCTCCTGCCCTGCTCAAGTGTGAGCCACCTGTTTCTGTGGCCTTTGTAAACCAACGCTCTCCTCTTGATTACACTTTTATGATAATTTCTTAGATTAGAGGATGTTACCTCTATCAGCGCTACCATTCCTCTGTTGTGAGCAGTTCTGGCCCTCTACGACTTAAATCCTCTATTCTGAAATCCTATCAGCCATATTTTAGCTGCATTCACTGCACCCACTAACCAATATAGAATCATGGCAGCTCTGACTCATTATTCCCCTGCTACTCATTATTATTCCATTGACCTATTCCTTCTGCTACGTTGCTCCTGTAACTACTCCACCAGCTCTCTCCCATGTGTTGCTGAAATTCCAGTTCTTGAAAGGATTTATATGCAACACTAATATAATTGTAACTCCTACCCTACCATAACTGATTCTGTGTCATTCCGCACTCTGTTTGTCATAATTCCTACTTGGAAATGTTTTACCTAAGAAAAATATTTCGAGCTTTTTAGCGATTTAGAAGTGCATGTGAGATTAGTAGCGATTGTGAAGAACATTGCTCCGCTAATTTGAATGCTACTCCCTTCCATAAGTATTTACAAAAGGCTGCTCCGGTGGAGAACGCTGCTCCTATTGTTGAATAACATGTTAAAGGTTATTTCTTGCAACTAAATTGGTTGATGCTTGTCCATATGCATCTGCATCTACATCTTTCTGCGTTGTTCCAGTGCCAACGGCAGGCGTAGTAGTTGCAGTAGCCTGAGATGGGAGTTGAGCTGCTGCAGCAGCTCGCATTGGTGCTACAGGGTTCTGGGCTGGTGTTGCAGAAACAGATGGCTGGGCCTATGTTGATGAGGCACCAACCGTTGTTGCTTTAGTCTTAGATAGCATAACCACAAGGAATGTATTCTCACTGACTTTGTTTTCTTCAATAGTAGTTTCATCCTTCAGCACCTTGCCCTGATAAATTAGCATCTGTTGTTCACTCTGGTAAGTTTGTGCTCCTTGAGTTTTCTCTATTTGTTTCTTAACATTTAAAATAGTATTTGTGGGCTGCACCTTGATATCAAAGTGGTTACCCTTCAAGGTTTTAACAGAAACCTTCATCCTGACGCCCAAATTCTTTCTCTACCGGCCTCTGAAGTGCTAAACCATCTGCACAGCAGGAAAAATGAGACACAATATCGCTAGCACTGCCAACTAAACAAACATAGTCTATATGCACGTTTCATATTCCAGCTATGGATAGAGATTAACTACTTTGGTTGAAGTGACCTTTCGGAATCACCTGTGGCAGAATCTGAGACGTGATCTTCACTGAAAGTTGAATTCATGCCCAAGCTGAGAAATTGAAGGCTGTCAATATTGAATATTGTAGACAAATTTAGGGGCGTAGTTCTTTGTTCCAAGCAAATAAATCCTTTGAGGCTGAGTGTATCTTTTCAGAAGCTGAATACCTCCTTGTGCATAATCACGTTGTTGAACATTCATTTCTGAGGCTAAACATTCGTTTCTGAGGATGTGTACTACCACAGAGGCAAGTTCCAAAAAATTCCCTGAATGTATAAAGGCCAAGACCAATTCATTTGATGCTCGTATTAAGGCCGAATTGTTCCAGATAGAGGTTGAATTAAATGTTGCAACGTGGCCAAATTCTTCAAACCGTGTCCATCGCTGAAATCAGTCGAAAGGGTAGAGACAGAATACCTATATAGAAAGAAATCCCCTTGAGAATTTCCCTTGAGGCCTACAACCAAGGAACCATTTGCTGACGCAACGGAAGTGTGGTGAGCCTGCATACTCTTCCTTTGCTTCATAGCACCAAAGTTCTAGTTCAACCAACCCTACTTTTACATATTCTCCATTGCTAAATGAGCAGTATTCACGCCGTAAAAGGAGGCTGTTGAAAAGCTATACATTGATGTATGCAAATGTCGAGGTAAATACCTTACGAACAAGAATAGATGGGACATAATTTCCATGCATAATTTGGAGAAGATTGGTTAGGCTCTTGATAATGCTTTACCAATGACTGTTGGATACTTGTTGTGTGTTTGCATTTGCTTGGGATCGAGATATCTTAACTGTGCTTGCTCTTGGTGTTCTTGGTACTTGGATACATAGGCCAAGCAACACAGATATTTCCTTCTTAAGATTGTCATGGATAATCCCATATATTTTTTCAACATAAGCTGTAAGTTGCTATTTGAATAACAAATTTGGATACTTCGCTTCCACTTGGCATACAGAATCCAACCCAGCAATCATCCCACCAATTCCAAATCGAAGGCCTATGCCAAATTTATTAAGGAGTCTTTTTAATGATTTTTGGTGGTAGTTCTCATCGTATATTGAAGGCTGCTCTTATGCATGTTTAAATACCACTTCACTCTGCATTCATATGTCCCTCGCCACTAGCTTCTTCTGCTCTAGTGTTTGGCACCTCTTCTCTAGGATTTGGCACCTCTTCGACACCAGCTTTTGGTGCAACTTCGACACCCGCATTTGGTTCTACGACGTCTACTCCATTTGGTGGAACATCTGCATTTGAACAAAAGCTTGCATTTGGAGGATTTGGATCACCAAGTCCCGCTCAATCAAGTCCTTTTGGAAGCACTTTTGGACAAACGTAGCAAGCTTTTGGGAGTCAACTTTGTGGTGCAAGCAGTCAACCTACTTTTGGTTCAACTCGCACACCTGCATTTGGATTTACTTCAACACCTGCAGTTGGATCTACCTCAATGCATACATTTGGGTCAACAACTACACCTGCCTTTAGGGCTTCCAGTACTCCAGTTTTTGGGGCTTCCACTACTCCTTCCTTTGGTTTTGGGACCACTACAGCTTTTGTTCAATCGACTCCAGCACTTGGTGCTGCATCTACTCCAGCATTTGGGAGCAACACAACGTTTGGAAGCAATCCATCTCTTTTTGGTCAAATTTTGGCTTTTGGAGCTCAGTCAAGGGTATTTCCTTTTCAATAACCATTTCCTTAGTCAAATCATTTTATGCTTATTGAATTTCCATGCATCTCAAACAATTGGAGGGTTGAGTAACAAGAGTAATTGATAGCGATATTGTTTGAAGTCTTTATTGTCTTTATTGATATTGTTTTGAGATCCTTGCAGAGGAGAGCTAGAATTCTTTTAAAGGTTTTGAAAGCTCTACAAGGAGCATATTTGGGCAAAGATATTTGTTGGACAAGAAAGTCATTTTGTAAAAGGGAGTAAAAGTTTGCTGAAAAAAATGGTTCCAATTGATGAAATATTAGAGTTACTGGACAATCTAATACTCTCTACTATAGATAATATAGTCAAAATCAGCAAAGATTTTCTCACCGATATTCATAGTTGTTTACAATATGTACATGAAAAGATTGATTTTTTACAGCTTGAATCTCGATTCCAGCAAGAAGAATTACAGTAGTGGAGTCATCATTTTGAACCTGAATCTATTCAAAAAATTGAAACAGACTCCCATAAACAGCAAGACATTAATGTTGCAAATTCAGTTCCTAATACAACAAAAAATTTGCATGCAGATGTAGAAACCCAGTCTGCACCTCACAAGCCCATCATCAGACCTTGGGAACAACTTGTCCACAACAAGCACAGAACTGGTCTTGCATACGACAAGGAATTGTCCTTTCATATTCCAGACTATGCCAAGCCCATTCAATATCAGAGTGTTGGATTCATTCATGATAGTTCAACTGCTCCTCATGACAGTTAACCTCCAGTTGTTCCAGATTCTGCCCCTCTTCCACAGCAACAACAACAACAACAGATTGTGAAATGCCAACACTGTGACCGAGTTGACCATCTGAAAGATCACTGTTTTGATCTTCTTCCATGTAAGCATTGTCATAAAACCACTCATTCTTCACACAAATGCTTCAGCAAAAAACACACTGCAAGAACAAAGATTCATCTTGGATGGATCGCTTCTTGGCAATGGGCATCAACAGCTAACAAGATATTCCAAACACATGTCAGAACTTGTTCTAGAGTATTGAACAATCTTGCAGTTGAGTTTTCTCCATCATCTCACCTTGTATCTGACAGGGGGGGAAATGATGGTCATCTACAAGATTCAAAGCCACATCAAGCAAGCCTGAGCCACAACCTGCCACACCAGTTTTAAAGTAGTGGCCAAAAACAAAGATTCCCTTGAGCATGCCTTCAATTGGTAATCTGCGACACTTCCTCTAGTAGAAGACTTCAGCTTCTTGCCAGTTTCGGAAGAATTCCAGGAACAAAATTGAGAACACTTCCTCTAGCAGAAGACTCCAGCTTCTTTCCATTTTTGGAAGAGTTCCAGGAATTGCATTAAGCATTCCAGAGTTGTTGGTCATCCTTAAACCATCACAGGTTGAGACTTCCCTTTTCAGGTTGAAGTTTTACCTTTTATGCGAGGTGAGACCTCCCTTTTATGGTTGAGGGTTTCCCTCTTTAAAACAATAGGATCACTTCCTCTAGCAGAAAACTTCAGTTTCTTGCCTATTTTGGAAGAGTTCCGTGAGCTGCACTAATCGTTCCAGTGTTGGTGGTCATCCTTAAACCACCGCCCTTTATACCAACATTTGAGAGAGCACATTCAGCCTAGTGCTACCATGCATTTTTGCACATTTTGTATTATAGCTCTCTTCTTGGACTCATACATAACCCTTCGGATTAAGGGAGGGAATGTTGGACACGTAATCCTAAATGGGTTAAGGTGGAAGCCGAATGGACAAAAGGAGTCCAAGGGACCTTGGGATGTGAATCCCAACGGTCACAACAATGTACTAGAAATGTATATCAAATGTTAATAAAATTGTACTGCATGATTTATCTTTCCTATTTGTTCTCGCTCCCCATGTGTGTTTAATAGTTGCATGCTCTTTTATATGTAATTTTTTATGGACCTTTGAAGTGAAAAGATTTGAATCGAGTTTGATATCAGACTGAGTCTTATGTTAATGTGAATTGCAAGTGTCTGATAACTAGGGGAAAAATCCGAAGAGGTGAATGAGAACATAATTTCTTTGATCCAAAAGTGGGGTGTGAAACATGAAGAATGAAATTGGTAGATGGAGATACTTGATTGGAGGAGAAGATAAATTATCACAAGGTCTTCTACACCATGACAGAAAAAGTGGACAATTTTTCTTGAGAGTATAAGAAGGAAATGGAAAAACTAGAGAGGAGAGAAGGAACAGATGATCATGTATTGGTGAATCATGAAGAAGGAGGAGAAAAGCCTCCTAAACCTCCCTCTCCATATTCCATTGAAAGTTATTCTTCTTCCTCTTCTCATCATTCTAGTGGTAGAAAAGCTCATAAAAAGCCATTTTTCAAGTTGGATGTGAAGTTCGATTTACCTATGTTTAGTAGAGACTTTAATGCATAAAATATAGATAACTGGATCAGATAGGCTGAAGTATATTTTTGCATGCATGGAATCAAAGAGGATGAGGAGAAGATTTAGTTAGAATCCATTCAATCGAGTGGCACTACTCTCGTATGGTGGGAAAGCAAGTTGTAGAAATGTTGTAAGAGTAATCATAAACTTCTTTCATCTTGGTTCAAGTTTGTTTCTGATTTAAGAGGACAATTTTATCCATTGCAATATAGACATAAGGCCATGATGGAATGGAAATATTTGAAACAAAGTAAAGGTCAAAATTTTCATAATTTTACAGAAGAGTTTAGGAGACAAGATTTAGCATTGAATGTTCTATAACAGTCTCCTCAGACATTGATTTAATACATTGGCCCTTTGCATAACTATTTTCATAATTCATTATTATTATTTGAACCTAAAACCCTTAATGAAGTTTATGTGAAGGATGTACATCTCGAAAGCAAGGGAAACCATGAGCGAGATGACCAGAAAAAGAGGAAAACAACAACTAAGAGAAAGGAAGAAAATCCCTCTTGTACTCATTGTGAGAAAAAAAGGGTATGATGAGGAGCATTGATAGAATTTGCATCCAGAATTAAGGCGAAAGAGGAATGGAAGAAAAGAGAAGAAAAATATGGTCATAACTGTGCAACAAGGCCAGGAATATGAATCAGAGGATGAAGAGAAGGTCACAACTATGGGATTGGTAGGCGTTGGACCAATCGGCCTAGGATAAAACTCAAGTGTTGAGATGAATATTCCAACTATTGGGATTGCAAAAGATGGAACTATTGACTTAGGCTCCGATTCAAATGATGAGACAAAGGTTTTAGTAGATGTTACATGAAAGATGAGAAGGGAACCAAAGAGTGCATGGCTCTAAGAAATTGAAAAGATCAACGAAATCCTTCAAGTGGAGAATTATGAACTAAGGAAACTCCTACAAGAAGCTGGGAGGAGAGACAAAGGTCACAATGCCAACTACAAGCTAAGGACAAGGCCTTGGAAAGGTTGCAGCATAAAAATCCTAAGGTAAAAACTGATTCTTTCATTTCATGTTCTCTTTATGATGATCATTTTTCTTCTACTAAGAAACATACTATAGGAATTGGATCAAAATTGATAAATAAAATCGGGTATCAAGGAAATATCCCTGACTTTAATGGTTAGGGCACTATGAATTCCATCAAAGTGGAGGAATTTCCTCACTATGTAGCACTTGATTATGTCAGAAAGGAGGATGGAGAATGCTCGAAGTCAACCAGTGACCAATCAATGACAGATGATGGGAGCACATCAGAACATTCTAGTGATAGTGAGGATTCCACAAGAAGTTCTCCTCATCACAGACACATCAAGAACAAGCATTCAGAGAAGCTCCAAGAAATTCGAGGAGAAAGAATCATTATAGTCACTACAACAAGGATGAACATCAGAAAGCCACATGTCAATTACTCCACTATAAGAAATAATATATGAAGGAACCAAATGATGAAGTTGTTCAACAATACAATTAACCATAGGGAGGTGAACCATTCACTTTGAGAGATGGTTTTGTTAGATATAGTAGCTTGTCATGGCTACATTTTGTAAATCACATGTTGCGAGATATTTGTAATGAAGTGTTTTCCATCACTTATGAAGGCAGCATAGTGATATTTTGGGGATTTTTTTAATAGTTTGGGTGTTGGCTTTTGTTGTGATTATATTGTAAACTTGACCAAAGAATGTGTTATCAAATCTTGGCAAGTATGGGGATATTTGAGTGATGATTGGTCTTGTATGTAATTTTCAAAGAATGTACTACATGTTTGCATATAGTGTAGGTGTTGGTTCATCACTTATGGCTCCAAAGTACAAAGGTGAAGGAGAGGGAAATGTTGCTTGACAATGCACTTGTGTAGATGAGGGAGTGGTAGCAAGCTATAGATTGTGTTCATGGTTTTTGTGGATCAAAAGTTCCACAATGGGGAGGAATGATCCCAGAGGGTCCTAAAAGGCCAAATTTTTAAAGTCCCTGAAACATAGCAAAACTAATATGAAATCGAATAGCTCATCATTCTGAATCCAACGACATGAACAACACCGGATTCCATAATCGTATGAGAAGGTTATGGATCGCTGAAGATTATGAGAAACAACTAAAAAATTTGTAGGAAAGACCCACAAGGATGATGACATGGCACTAACATGAGCAGTGTAACTGCCAACGTCACTCATAGATGTTGACCTTAGTTGTATGGATGATGATGTGGTAGTATGGTTAGCGAGAAGCCAATCAGAAAGTAAAACGTGACAGGTGATGTGAGCATGACATCAACAACCCAATCAGTGGCCTAGTCAACAATATAGATGAATCATATTATGCCATGTTGCAGCTAGTTAGTAGCTGGTCATTTTATTAATGGGGCACAATTTTTCACTTTCACAACTATCATCGATGAACAAATTGTCACCTACTTAGCTTGTCCGGTAACCCCAAAAAATTTTGGTGAATCATTTCAAGGAGATTATATATTCAAATAATAATAGAAAATTAAATTATCGGTGGGGCGCCAGATCAAGGGACCCACAGGCCACATTTGAACAATATTCTGGCAATAGTTGAACTTGCATGGTGGGGTCACTGAGCTGACCTCTGATGGTACCGAAATATCGACACCAGAACCAACCAATGGAGACAATTTATATTAAACTAAGGGCCAAAAAAATACAATGTGGGGGGGTCATGGGGTTTGAACCCTTGACATTCCCCTAACGAATTCTCTATTATATGATAATCGATCATTGGGCCAACGACTCTCAGTTGGAAGGTTTTCCCAAGGAGATCCATATCAACACATACGAATGTCAAACAAGGGGAGGGGAGGTTGAGGAGGAGTTGATGTGGAACCCAACCCTCTAGAAACCTCCAGTCATGATGACCGAGATAGGGAATATTCTAGGGTATTTTCTAAGAATAGTCCTGAAATATTCTTGCGAGGGAATCTAAAGATTCCTTATGTCTGAAGCAGTCACAAACATAAAAAGGGTCAATTTTATAAACATATGACCTAAACATTTTCCACGACTTGATCTGCACACCCCATTTCTTCATCCGAGTAACAAATTCATCACCCGTCGTGAGAAGAGAATCTTATGTGGAATCTAAAAGATTCCTAGGGAGCATAATTTTGACCGAGGTAGAAAGGGGTTGAGTTTAGAATCATTTTTTAGGATTTTCCACTAGGAATTCAATGGTGTAGTCCATTTCTTAATTATAGGTGTACATTTCTAGACCATCCCTGGAAGAGGAGGTATATGGTGTCTTCTGAAAATGTATCAATTTTATTTTCATTGAAGGCCAATGGAAGAGGCCTCCTCACATTGAGCATGGCCTAGAGACATAACCCACATTCGGTGAACTCTTTTATCAACTTGTTATGCCTTTGTTTCTCATGGTTATCTTTTATGTGATATGTTTTCAGGGTTACATGCTCTTTTCTATGAAATTTTGTATGAATATTTAAAGTGAAAATATATAAATGACTATGAGAAGGAAAATAATATCAACAGTTACATACTACAAAGTTTAAACCAAATTCAAAGGGAAGCTTAAATTGGATTAAGTTCAACTTATGGAGAAGAAGGAAAAGCCCATGAAAGAATAGAGAAATTAAATATTCAAGGAGTGATAGTAGGGATCATATACCACATCATTCACTTCATTAATTTGTTAGAATATCAAATTCCTTTAAATAATCATGAAGCAACCCAGAGATATCTCCAATCAAACATCAGAAGAGAAGGCATGAGTTTGAGAATTTACAAGGGGAACATAGGCAGTGCAAGCCACTAATATTTGATGAAGAGAATAATAATGAAGAATAGGTTGAAGCTTTGTCACTTAATATTAGGAATTGATTGTAGCTACATAACTATTCAGGGATATAAATTTCACTTACCACTTGCAAGGGAAGGATTAGTCTATAGAAGTCAAGTATTTTAATGAGGAAACGATTACCTGGAATAAGTTTGAGAAGTATTCTCAAATGTAATACCTATTTATTGATCCCTCGATGACTCCCTTAATTTTAGAAAAATATAAAAGGACCCCCATTACAATTTTGAAAATCATTATCTTTATTATGGTTTGAATTTACGTTTCTTGATTTTAAAGTATGGTTCTTTTCGCTAGACAACATTTTTTTTTCTTTAGATTTTTTATATTTTTATATTTTATTTGATTTCGCATGATATTATGATTGATTCTTTTAAAGTTTCATAATTTCTCATTTTTTAGGTTTCCATCATTTTCTACTCTTTGAGAATATTTTGGCGATATAAAAGTTTTCTTATTTTGAGCTTTGGATGAAAAGTTATGGTCTTAAGAATCTTTTTACTATCACTCAATTTTGATGATGTGGTAGATGATGTGTTCGCTAAATATATGTGTAAAATCATTGTAATGAATGTGATGACATGGAAACAAATGTGGTGGATGATATGAATTGATGATGTTTCCTCCATTGTAGAAGCTTTTAATCTTAAATTAGTTTAAATTTCATTTATTATTTAGTATTTATTTATTTTATAACTTGTGTGTTTTTCATTTATGTTAGTTTAACTACATTATTATTATTGTTATTACTATTATTATTCAGATTTATTTAGATAAATCAAGGAATTTGGGCATCTATACACACACATGTGTGCAATATAGTGGCAAAGGATCCACATAAGACACCTTCCATAACTTCTTATACAACTTATGATGTGAGGAAATAACAACACAAAAACCATAAATGTCTTCCAACAATGAACATGGGATAAATAATAAATGAATAGATCAATGGTTAATCATTAATTTTAAAATAAAATTAATGGTTATTGAGTGTTGTCTTTTGGGAGCCATATCTTGAGTTGTAGAGCACCAAATCAAGTAAGAAATGACTTGTTGTAAAGAAAAGAGTATGAATAACATATCCGAAGATTTTTTTTGTAAAATTTATAGCATAAATTCTCCAGAAAATTGAAATGAATCCGTAACTAATTTTTATTTATTTTTTACATTTTATTCTTTTTGGTGAATTTATTATCTTGACTTATTATTAATCCTATTTTTTTGGATTTATTAATGTATAAGTGTGAATTTAAATTGATACAGAAGTAAACCTAATGGGGGTGGATAATATGAGTGTTAGTGGCACCAGTGCTAGCCATGCCACCAACTCCCAAGTCTAATAAAGGAGGTCGCAGTGTGAAATGACCCCCCAAGGACCAAACATGTGACAATCAAGTTTAAACTAAGGTGGGTATCACTTGATGCCTCAAGACTTATATTTTCTATTTCCCATAGATGTTAGTGATCTCGTCCATTCAAGAGTGCAAGGGTCAACCTAGTGCAGGTCTTGTAAGATTGGCCTTCAACCTTTGTGATGGAAATAGCTTGGTACATTGGATGTGTCATACACGAACTCATGGATGGAATGTTCTCAATAGTAATTCTAGGACCGTAGTGCTATAAAAATCTCAAACTCTCAGGAGTTATTGGGCACAAAGGAGGCATGGAAAAAGGTTCTTCACTCATTTGTGGGACTACAACAGATCCTTCTTCTTCACAATCAACAGGTCTAACTAGTAAGTCACGGTCCTAGGATGGACTGGTTCTTAGTCTTTGTTCTTGTGTTTTGATAGATTATCTTTGGGTTCTAGCCCCTCTCTCTCTATCTTTTGGATTTTTTTTATTATGGTCTACATTTTTTAATTCAATTAGTCTAGATTATTCTTTTGTGGTTTAGATCTAGTGGGTTTGGCTAGGAATATATGTCACTAGCCCCTAACACTCCTTTTCTTCTTTATACCATCCAGCAATATCATATTAGTCTTGGAGGGGCCACAATGTTAGCCTTGATTTGTACCTATGTATGGACACAGTGCCTGAACACCCTCTTAATTCCTTAGGACCATGGAAAACCACAACCCATAGAATCCTTTGATGTCAATTATTTTCTCAGATGTTTTTCCTCCACATTGATGTGGGAGGCCCTTCTCCTAAAACATTCTTGTCAACTTTGAAAATTATGGATATTTTCGTTTTCGGCCAGCTCCACCAAGCCATGATAGCATGACTATTCCCATTTGGGGGCTAGTTAGTGAGGCTAGTCTAGTAACCGTCCCCCTGAGGCTCTACCTATGGTGGAGCCAACAACCTTCCAAACAACAAATTCACTTAGCATGCAGCAAGATACTTATCATTAAAAGGGGTCAGCTCATATAAACAAAGAAATTATTATCTAAATCTAACTTACTAAGTAACATACTCATCCTACACAAAAAGTAAAAGACAATACTAAAGCAACTCCTCACCGCATGGCATGATGATCAAAACACATTTATTTATTTCATGGATGACATCAAAAGGAATTAAAGCGATATATAGGAAAATTTTTCTTGTCTTCAATAGTTCCAAAGGTGAATTCAAGAAATTCTAGAACATTTAGATGACAACTTTGGCCATATGAAGAAAAATGTACATTATGAATTTTATCCTCCAACTACCCTTACCTCTAGCCTAGAGAATCTAAATTTCGTAACTCCATTTTATTCCTAATGGAAATCTATGGTGCCTTTATTCTGATGGACTTTTGATTTTGTGTTTGTAACACCCCCATCCACCCCAATGGCTATCCTAAGGGGAAAATAAGGCATTATTATCGTTCACCCCACCTCCGTAGTCCTGTCATGGAAATGGAGCCTTAAAAATTCCTCACTTTTTGACTTCCTTGAGACTCAAAATGAACACCACCATCAAGTTTGGCTTGTTGATATTTCTATAATGATATAATTTGTAATAAAACCTAACTCCCACATTAGAATATATGCCCATTTAAAGTTCGTCATTAATCCTTACCACATCAATAGGGTACTACCATGTGGATCCCATGTGGGTCCTAGATGGAAACCCTCAACATTACCTATCATGGCTGCATTAGAGTGGTCATATATACTTATTCCCATGTGCCATGTTGTAGGTAATATTCCCATCTCACCTACATCAAACCATCCCTACATAGGTCGAGTAACCAATCCCCGTTATACGAAAACTTAACCCTCAGCCTCACTTCTCTAGTTATTGTGCATTAAAAATTATGAAAATTCCAGGGCAAGATGGACTTATAATACCACTTGATAAGAAGCGCCTCCCATTTATCAGCCTATAAATCTCATAATCTACTCACGTTAATCCACTATACTGCAAGGCTACCCTAAAGTTTGACCTTGAGGTCTCAAGACACATAAATATTTTCCACTTGAATGAGAGACATTCCATCCCTTAGCCCTATCATTCTCTCTCGGATCTCCCGTAGTGCTACCACACAGGACATAATAGTTCACTCAAGCTGAAGACCAAGATGACATTATTTACATCTCATGATTAAATATCTCTCCATCTACCATCTCCCATATTGCCTCGCTTCATGCCTCTCAAAATTGTGAATGCTATGAACCCTGTTGATTTCTGAGGGACCAATGCCATAAGATGACATCAAACCAATGTCTTCCACCATGTCCTACTCCCTTCCCTCAGACCTACAATACTAAGAAAATCTTGTGTTCTCTTGAGGCAAGATAACCATATACCATTATATCTATATATATATACACACACACACACACACACACACACACATATATATATATAATATATGTGTTGTGTGTGTGTGTGGTGTGTGTGTGTGTGTGTGTAATATATATATAGATATATACTTATAATATATATATATATATATATAATATTATATATATTATATATATCTGTTATTATATATATTAGTATATATCTATACTATAACTACTATTTATATTAATATATATATATATAGTTAGCTATCACTCTTAGGCTTATAAATGCACAAAAGGGCATAGTTCTGCTAAAGAACTAAATATCTCAGGGCCATAATTTACAAGCATATCAATATGAGAAATATTAACTCATTAGCGAAATATTTCCCCCCTGCCTCTAAGAATGTGGGAATTATATCTGCATCACACTCGTTGTTGAACACAACAACATTGAGTTCCCATTAACTTACTCAGGAAATCAACTTTATTTGTGATTGGCTTATGTAAAATAACAAAAGCATTAGGCATATAAATATATATTACATTGTAAAGATACGGTAAGGAATTATTTGATCATTAATAATAGGAATTCCACCAAAAATATATTCGCATTCATACAAGAAGCCTTGCAGCCATAGAGGAAAAACATGCACCTACACATTCCATGACACCTACTTCAATCTAGTTATATGCTATTAAGAGTGTGTACATAGCCCTCGTTAGGGAATCAAATGTTTTGACTAAACATATGACATTAAAATTTAACAACATGAATGTCAATAATACTAATTGTATGGTTGATACCACAAAGGATATTCCTCATTGGCATACACACTTAACAACAACAATAAGAGTATTGCATTCACACCCATGTGAGAATACATTCCTTATTAACTACATATGTATTTAAACCGTAGCAGTAAGAAGATAAATTGAATTAATATACAGGAATAAGCAATCCCCATCATAGACATAAACATTTTAATGGTAACAATCAATATTCACATTGTATTCATTCACATAGTAGAATAATAAGCAAGTTATCTAGTAGTTATAATACTAGTAACTGAAATTGGAACTAGAAATCTCCACCTAACCATAGGTTGAATGAACTATAATATTTCTTATAATGAATGAACTGTTAGTAATTTTCAATTTCTAAGGAGTAATGTTCAAGGAAAATAAACCAAAAAAACTAGCTTTTATAGGGATTCTAGGGACCACATTGCCTCCATCCCCTTAACTAAGCAAGATTTGCTCTAGTGCTTCCACACAGAACCAGGAATCTAGAACACATTGTCACAGCTACATGTTTGCAATGAATTGATGAAATAAATAGGATTCCTTTGTAAGTCATGAATCTATAGAAATTTAGATCCTCTGCCTAAACCGATAGTGAAAAGAGTTATACTCCTATGCATGAACAATTCCTTCAATAATATTCTATGTGCACCCATAGCATAGTCTCGTGCTATGGAGTATTTTTTTCTCCTCCTATGATTTTACTAGTGTGTTATATCCTTCCGATGCATTATCAAAAATTTCCTTGTTGTATGAAATTCTTGCATATTTCGTAGTGTCTTTCTCCTATACTTTCCTCCACAATGTTGTCCATTGACTCATTATATTCACTATTCACATTTGAGGCCCTTCTCTGCATTCTTTGATGGACAACAGTTCCCATGCATAATTTGTTGAACATTTCATGTTTGTGTTAATCACAATAGAGGGCATATTTCTAGCACTCTTCAACCTACAACACTTTTTGTGCCTACCTCTCAAATTAATTCTCTAAGTCTCCCTTTGCATGCATGAATTCCCTCACCCTCTTTTTTTCAGCTCTATTACTCTTGCATTTTGATAGTGGTACCCCCCACCCCCCAATGTAGAAAATAAGTAAAGGATTATCCTCCTTGAGGAAATACATACTCTTTCTTCAAAACAACAATTAATTTTAGTCATATTTATTAAAATCCAACCATCCAAGCCATGGTTGTCATTAATGATAATTTCAAAATTTCCCAAGCACTTTCCCCCTGAAGGAAACTAAACCTTTGTCACTTTATCAACCAGTCCATTAAGTTCACATTTCAACAATTTAATTATAATTATGACTTATGAATATTTACAAAAAGGATTCTAACTAGAAAAGGATGTCACAAACCCCCACCCCTTGGATGAACATCCTCCTCAATGTTCTATACTTGAACATAATTAATAACATGCTTTAAACAAGGCATAAAAGTTTGTGATAAGATTTATATATTCATCTCATTATGATTATACTTTACATCCATAGTTTATTTCCCAACAACTCAATGGCTATAACATCCCACTAAATCACTCATTTGGCTCTTACAATTCATACTGCTCTTTCCATGACACTATGATTTATTTTATGTTGTTTCTATTTTAGTCGCAACTAGCTTCACACACCCAAATTGGGAAATTCATTGCTCTTCCCCATTAGAAACAATTTTCATGAGATTAACCATACAATTCTAATTCAATTTGTATTACAACAAAGCCAAATTAGTTCATAAATTTAAACATTGCAATTTGGAACTTTAAAACAAAACTAAACCATTGCCATTGTTGGAAGTTTCATTAAATTAAATAATTGCAGATACATAGCTTTAGTTTCCTTTTTTATTTTTTTTTCTATGATCGACACACATTAAGTTATTTATCAAGTTAGACTAGCACATAATTATGTCCAAACTACCCCACTAAGACCTTTCCTTCTTTGTATTCATTCCAAAAACACTCAACAGTTCTCAAGGGAGTTGAAATCGAACCAATTAACCACTGGCAAGAATCCAAAACTACGTTGTCTCTACCCACCTAAACTAGGTCGTAATATCTTCAGTGTATCCATGCAATATTGGGAATCTAAAGCAGAGTATTGTCCCACTGCGAATCTCATAACCATTGTCATTGGGACACCAAATACTACCCCATCTCCACCCATATGATCTAGGAAATATTACCTCTATTGTCTCCACCCAATATCGAGAATCCACAGTAAACTAATATACCAAAGTGAATCCCATAGCCATCTCTAATTGGGAATCCAAAGAATACCCCAGGTGAATGCAAGAAGGTGGGTTACACTTTTAGGCCAAATGTGGCAGTGAAATTTCCAGTTTTTCCTCTTTTATCGAATTGGATCCCTCAAAATTCATATAATCATTATGAATTTTTCTTCAAAGTAAAAAGAAAATATGTGGATGATTATGTTGTTGTACTAATGATATTTTTTGCAAAAAAAAATTATTTTCATATAATCTCTCAATGTTCCATTAAATGAAATACTTGTCCTTGCACATTTTCACACATCTTAAGAGGTATGCATGTGTTCATGTAGGATAACTTAGTCTAAAATATGTAATTTAAAAATATATATAAATGAGCATGATATACACAAAGATAACTAAGTTTTACATACTAAAAAATTATTTATTTATGCAAAATTATATTTTTTGTTATTTTCCAAAGTTGGTGAAGTAATACTTCAATTGCATTTTAGATACACGTGTTGACGTAAGATTTTTTTCAGCTCTTTCGATAAATTGAAAAACCAAGAGTATCCTTTTGAAGAGTACTTGTAAACAAAGAGAGTGGTATTTTCTGAAAAAAAAATATTGTGTATATTTTAAGTTTTTGATTTTTTATTTAGCCCATTTGAAACCGTCCCAAAAAAATCAAGTATTATGTTTAAAACAAAAATAGATGAAAAAATATCATATGAATTTGGATGTGTCAAAAACATATGCAATTGGATAGAGGATTCCTTCATGAATCCAATATGATCAATTTCACTACTTAAGGAAAAATTCTGCCCTAAATCTGCTAGGGTACAAAATGGGTTTGCAGATAAATTTGTAGAAGGGGTGCTAAAGTTGTGCTTTTTACGACCCCAAGAGCTCGATGGAGTGTTGAAAACACTCGATGGAGAACTTGATATTGAAATTAAAATAGCATCGTCAAGGTTTTACTAAACCTTCAATCGGTCCCTTAACATGGTTAAATAAAGGCTCAATCTATATTTAAAGCTTTATCTAGCCTATATCTTGATCTAGTTTTAAGGCTAGATCTAGCCTATAACTAGATCTAGATTTAAGGCTAGATCTCACTTTAAGGCTTGATCAAGCCGCTTTTCCTAATTCCATGACTAGGTTTTATTGGTGGTAAATTTCAAAAGAATTTCTCAATCAATCTCCTAAATAACCTTGGGTTATATTGTTAAAGCCCTCAAACAACTAGATCGAGGGCTCAACGATTGCTCGATCGAGTGCTTAAAATGGCTCAATCGAGCTTTTGTTTTTCACCCAAAATGTGCCCTCTCTTGCTAAAAAGTGTAGCCCATCTCCATGCAGTCACCCCCTAATCTCCACCCATATTATTTAGGAAATACTACCTCTAGTGTGTCCACCTAATACTTGGAATCCATAGTTACCTATTGTATTATTGCATAACATATACATAATTTTCACTGGGAATCTAGAGACTACCCCATCTCCACCCAGTTGATCCAAGAAATACCACCTCCAATGTCTCCACCCAATAATGGGAATATAGAGTAAACTGATATACCAATGCACAACCCATAGTAAACTTTCATTAGGAATCCAAAGACTACCCTGCCTCCTCCCATTACTAGGAATCTAGAGTACATTAATTTACCACTGTGAATCCCACAATGAATTATCATTTGGAATCCATAAACTACCATGTATACACCCATATAATCTAAGAAATACCAACTCGAGTGTCCCAACCCAATATCAGGAATATTCAGGACACTGATATACCACTGCATAACCCATTTTAGACTGAGAAAAAAATTATCTCTCTCTAGATACTAGGAGTCTAGAGAGTAAAAAGTCTCCACACAATACTTATAATTGAGAGAACTTTACACCTCCATTTTTATACCTTGTCCTTTTTGCATTGTGTTCTCTCAGAATCCAAATCCTAAGTCTATGATTTCTACAACTTGTCCATGGTCATCCCAACATGTTATAGATCACGTTGATCCGAAGATGAGATAACCCCAATTTCAAGCAGTCTAATTTCCATGATAACCTTCAACAAGACCTGAGCACAAACATGACATAAATGTAAGTGTCATAATCACATGAAAATAAAATTATTAGTCAACAAAAATTCCCTCTTGCTCAATTGATTTGTCACACAACTGGCTCTCACTGGATAAATTTATTATGTTATTCCAAATATGCCATTTATATATGCATCAAATTCATGAGTATAATCAATATTTCCTCGATAAGAATGATCTTTGATGACAACTTTGCAATAGCAATGGCATTACGTACATTCATTTAATCACTAACATGTTCATGAATATAACTACATATATGTCAAATAAAATCAAGGTCAAGAGAAACCCCTATATCCATGAAAAGAATTTGTTCGTTTGGAACAACATTTTTTGAAATTTAGCCAAGGAATTATTTACCTTCCTGCAATCACCAAGATCATTAGCTGATATTATTGTTGTTGTAATACCTAGCAGTTTATTGGACTTAATATTTATTTACTCATGTTGTTCACACATAGTCAAGTTTCAACCTGAATATATTTTTATTTATTCATCCTCATTGCAAAACTTATGAACATCATTAAAACATAATTTTTGGTAATGTCCTTTCCTTCTCACTTATCCAGTTGTGTTATATGTTACCTAGAACCCATTATATAGTCTGAACATGTTATCCAAACATCAAAATCATTACCTTTATTTCTATTCCATCACATAGCCATGATTTTTTTTACATGATTAGCTTAAATTGTTGTTATGATGGTTTTCAACCAAAGTACTATGGGATTGAACAACATATTTTATTCCCTATGTGCATTATAAAACATAGAATGCATACATATGTACCTTGGCCATGTAGGCCATGCATTGCTCATTTCAATCCTTTTTCACTTTACACTCATGCTCGTTGTAATACTCATGAACATTATTACAACAAAAATCCCGGTAGTGGCCCATATTTACCACTTCCAAAATGTGTTTGAAATTATCCAAAACCATCAGATAACCTTACTAGTTTTCTTAACATGGAAATTGTGGTTTCTATTTCTCTATCTTCACATAAGTCATAACTTTTTTAAAAATAATTTGCTTATCTTTCTACTATGATGGTTCTCAACTATAGCCTTATCAAAGAAGCAAATATTTGTATTCCTTCATTTCCCATAATGCAAAGGCATGTATATATATATATATATATATATATAATATATATATATATATATTATTATATATATATATATTATATATTATTATATATATATATATTTTATATTATTAGTATTTATATATATAATATATATATATATATATATATTATATTATATATATATATTATATATTTATATATTATTTAGTCATCTATGTAATTTTATGGTTTAAAAAATTCCCCCCCCCCCCACCCCCCCCCCCCCCCCCCCCCCCCCCGCCCCCTACACTTCTTTGTTCCATTACCGATTATTTCATATTATAATAAATTTTATTCTCACCATCCTCGCCAACCTTCTTGGCTATTCCGTTACTCTTTTCTTACCTTCCACTACAATTTTATTTATGTATGTCGCTTCACCTAGGTTTTATACTACCTATTGGTTTCCATTCAACTCTTCGGCAAAGCTCCATTACTCTTCAACCACACCCAACAAATTTCCAAAGACTTCAAAACATGGAGGGTTACAATAACATAAATTAAGGACAAGAAAAGATAATACCAATACAAAAATCACAATCAAAGAAACTATTGTAGCGCTACAACCACCCTCCAAAATGTTTCCTTAAATTTGTTTTGGAGTCTCCCTACTAACTCTCACAGTAGCATGTCTTGCTTCATCAAGTACACACGCTCCAATGATTTTCTTGCAGAAAGACAGCCTGTCGATCAAACCTTTATGCATTCCCCTCACAGGTTATTCATCTGGACTTGGTCAAGTAGTAGGATGAGAAGCTCCTTCAAGAATTTACACAAATCTGGAGGGAAACCAGACTTCCCTCCAGAAATTGCGCAATCATGACTTGCAGCCTGCTGGGCCCTAGAATTGTGTAATTCTACTGAGCAAGCTGGGCTACTCATCTTAAAATTTTCTCAAATCTGGGCAGCAATCAGCTGCTCTACCCAAAAATTGGACAAATATTCTGAGCAGCCAGCCCAACTCCCAGGTAGAAATGTGCATTTCCTCCAAGTAGTTGAGTATCCTCTTGCATGTGTAGCTGAGTTGACTGGTTCCCTCTGAGACTGAGCAAAGTAGACTTGCATGCATGGGCTACTTCTCCCAAGGTAGCATGCAAAGGCATCCCATGTTTCAGGGATCTATTTTAGGCAATTGGAGGTTACATGCAAGGATCATTTCAGAAACCTCCCATCAAGTGTCGCTTTCCCTAGATTTGTGGCATGTGCATCACAACCTTGATTTTATAAAAGCTCTTCAATTGGACGTTGCAGAGCTCATTCCTCACATCAACCTTGCAACTATGACATCGCAACTAGGAGTTGTCAGCACATTCAAATCAGTTATTTTGGAGTAATTTAGATTGTGTTTCAC
Organism: Pinus taeda; assembly: GCA_000404065.3. Lineage (NCBI taxonomy): Eukaryota > Viridiplantae > Streptophyta > Pinopsida > Pinales > Pinaceae > Pinus > Pinus taeda. The sequence continues at coordinate 53,937 of APFE030175496.1, forward strand.
TTCGTATGAGCACTATCTACTTGATTTCAGTGAGTGCTTGCTATCATTTTCATAGATACTAGCTTTTACTAGGACCGTTTCAGTTTTCATTAACATCTCATTGTTATCGTAAGCATGAAACTCCTTTTCATGAACAACAAATGATTCATTGACTCGCCTCACCCACATGAATGTTTTTCTAATTTCTGAATTTTTCATTCACCATTTCCATGCACAATCATTCACTTATGCTTCCAATCAGAATCTCCATGCATTCACATTCACATTCAGTTTCAGTTGCCCGTTAGTGAGTCTGGGTAGTCTTCACCTGGACTTTGCCTCACCGAGACCACATTACGCAATCCTGAGAGGGAAGGCTCTACCTTCCTCTCAAGAAATGCATATTTCTACTGAGTGACTGTGCTCTAGTCTTACATTTCATAATTGTGAGGTACAATGACTGCTAGCCCATAAAATTATGCAATGCAATCACTAAGATTCCGACCATTTCTAGCTAAGATTACGCATTGCGCAATTCCAACAGTTAGCAGCCAAGTTAGACTATGAATTTTGCAATTCCAATAGTCAGTCAGCCTCCCAATAGCCCAGACCGTGCCTTACACAGTCTTGGCAGTTAGTCTCTTGACCTTCTTGTGTAAATTTCACGACCTTCATGATCAGTCACACAGGTATGTTGCAAGTCAGTTCTTAAGTTCATTTTGGTTTTCGACTAATAGATTCCTTGCCATGAGTGTTTCCATGTCTCAAGGTATCACAGGTGTCCATCTACCTATTAGCAACAAAGTTATAATGGTTTCCAAGAGAGCAAAGTCGAAGACACTGTTCATAGCACACTTGGGGATGCAGTCGATCAAGTGTCTATGAGCTTTCCTACTCATGAAGACGTCAAGTTGTTCGTATACAAGGACATCAAGATATGACAGTAGCAACATCATAGTGAGAAACATCATGAAAAGCCATTGAAGGCAGCATATCGGATGTAATGAATGCAAGAGGAAGGTTGTTGACAACATGGAGGTAGAACAAAGTTGTAAGCTCAAGAAGATCCACTGATGATGAAAGTAACTTTGCAGACTTATGCTATGACGTGATGGTGTGATTGAATGAACAGAGAGAATGGAACAAAGAAGGAGTTTCATGTGTTGAAGCAGCAACTCAACGAAGAACATGAGTTGCACAAATAAGGAAATGAGTTGCAGCAGGAAGAGGAATAGCAGGGGTGCAACATGCACTCATGGATGAAACTCCACCCATAGAAGTTATAGATCCATCCCAGCAGCTAGCATGGAGTAGACATGGTGAGCAGTGTTTTTGATTGCATGCAAGGGATTCAACAGCATGCATGCGACCCAACCCATTCAACACACCCACCAAGGTGAAGAAAAGAAGCAAGTTTGACTAGAGCTGAGCATCTAGTTGACAATTGATGTGCTTGAACACCATCACACACTAGAAAATCAGCATGGGAAGTATGCATCAGCGTGTTTCTAGTTTGCTTGCACCAAGAAGACCATGCGGATGCTAGCAAATGAGTTGGATGAAGTGGCCACACTAATGCGCCTGGATGCAATGGAGGCAAGAGTTTGCTTCAACAAGATGTCACCATGGGGTGCATGCGCACCATCACTGATGACCAAGATTGGCATGAGTTCACCACCTTCACCATCAGAAGGATGTCAAAGGGTTGGTCTCACCACAACGGACTAAGTCTCAATGATGTCTTGCATGGCATTCTCAAGTCATTTTCTCTCACATGAGCACATGTGCATTGTAATGTAGCATTGCGTCAAGCGGAAGTTCAAGTGTCAATAGTTGGATGTAACAGTCATAGAGTAGATGAAGAGTCATGAGGGTAGATGAACTGTGACAAAGGGGAATGTCAAGGGTCACCCCACCCTTTTCTATAAATAGAACCTCATAACTCATTGTAGAGGCTTTTGGTGATGCAAGCTTTCGACAAGACTATCTTGGAGAGAGCTCGGATAGTACTGTAATGAGCCTTGGCTTATCCACTGCACATAGCTAGTACATCTCCTTGGATGAGTAGGCAGTTGTGGCTGTAACATTCCACTATTCGAACTAGTGGTTGGGCATGGATTTAATGTATGATTGGAACTTACACTTCTTAATATAATAAGAGCTAGCACGTGTCATGCATATGTTGTATTGTATTCTATGCTATCTAGTTCACTCTAAATTATATATATATATATATATTCTTTCTTACGCATGCATGTATAGACTATTTCGTATAAGTACATATGAATCTTTCTGAAATGTGTTATTGGTTTAACCATCACTTTGGATTTCTCGCTAAATTGCCTTCCATGTTGTGATATATCTTTACTCGTGTGTTCCCTTCCAAGTTGAGTGCTATCACATGTTTCCAAGGGGCACACTCACATCACCCTCAATTGTTTTAGAACCTCTCATGCACCTTCCTTGTCTTACTATAGTTGTCACACCCTTGCTACCAACAGAGTTATCTTACTTGCTTCTATGTGAAATCGTGGTCAAGGCATTACCGTATGACCCACTGTTGGGACTCCTACACCAAACGGTCTAAGGTCTAATTGGGACTTCTTACTAGGGATATCCCCTTACATGTTGGCGGGTCCAGCACTGTCAACATTTTGGTGCTAGAAGGAGGGATAGAAGACAAGTTTAGTCCTCACCTATGTTTTGAATCTATACATATATATCATGACTAACTACTGAGTTTCTCTTCCGGAGTTTATGTATTATGGGAATGATTTCATTATCTTGGAAAAGCTCGTGGATAATTTATCTCATAAAACATATGATGGTGAAGGCCACGTAGCCTTAGTTAGGCATGTGACTGGCATTGTAGGCTCATGCGAAAGACATGGATTCTTTGAAGAATACACGAGCTGCGTGTTGTTCGTCTACATGCTTTGAGGGAACCCAATGCAATGGTGTGCCATGATGCCTGAAAGATCTATTCATTCTCTTCCTCATTTGGTCGCAGATATAGATCATGCTTTCAATCAGTTTGACTGGGAAGCACTCAACAAAGGAATTATGAAATTACAAAATGCACTCGATGAATCCATTGAACAGTTGCACACACACTTTTGTAATCTTGCATACTAATTCCCCGAAGATGATATTGATTGGGAGTTTATTGATGGGAGATTTGAGTATCTTCTTTATATATTTGGAAATCCACAATTCTTGAAATCACTCGAATCCTACTCATTCTCCGGTGATGGAACTACACAATCATGAGCAAGCACAGTCACTATCACAAGTGACTTTTCGCCTTCACCTCATCAAATAGATCCACTACCACAAAGTGATGTGGGAGATCATGCACACACCTCTGTTGAACTGTCACATCATTCCACCCCACCTGCTCTTGATATTTGCATAGATTTGGCTTGCAAGCCTCTTGGTTATCACGTGGATTCATTCTCTTAACCTCCGTCCTCATGTTCTATTGATCCTCTGGATTGTAATTTCTTGTTCTCTTCCATTCCAAACTCCTCACCTTCTGTGAATGGGGATCAAGTTGTAGATGAAGTTGGTGTTGTGCAGCCAACCTTTGTCATCATTCATGATGAGTATTTTCGGGAATCGAAAGAAGAACCAGCATTGAAGGATGACTCCCTTCTAGTTGCGCATCATCTGCTTTATCCTGATATCCCTTGTGATTCTGTCACTACTGATTTCCCTTGTGAAAACTCATTTCTAGATGTTTCTACTTCTGATCATTCGCAGGACACGTGAGATGTTAGTCTTTCATTACAGTGCGGAGAGGACACATCTTCCTCGGAAAATACATCCAATCTGTCATGTGTCTTTTCTAAAAACACGGAGGGTGAACATATTTTCTTCTCATCTACCCCTTTGCCCAATTCATCAAATAATGAGGATGCCGACAAACATCCTAAATTTTCCGATATTCGTTGTCATCATCTCTCTACTTTTTCATCTTATCGAGATGTTGATTCAATCATTGTTAATCTATCTAAGACACTAGTCTACAATGACATATCTATCAGTGAATTCGAAACCCTGTAAATCGAGGTACTTCAGCCCGAGTTGATGGTTATGTCAGGATGTTTCTCTCCTGAGGTTGGTTTCACTTCCGGTCAGGCAATTGTTGAAACACTCAAGGCTCCTCATCACTCTCTCCTTTGTATGGAAGATCAACCAAACACCCAGATTTCTCTTCCTCCACTTGAACTACATGGTCCCATTTCTCATGCATTGGAGGAATATTTCACAGCACGCACACATCCACAACATAAGTGGTGTACCTTTCTCAAGTTTGTTTGCATGTCATAGTTAAGACAATGCACACACTCAACATTTACATGCAGTGTAGCACAACACCATGGAATCTCCACATAGTGCATGTCATGCGCTCTCACTCATCTCTGTTATGTGGTCGCTTGTAAACATGTAGTGCATTTGTCTTCATTGTTATATATTTCTTGTTTGTTGGTTCACAAAGATGTATTGCTCACGAACCATGCCTTCACCAACATGGGTCAACCAATGTGTCAGTGGTTGCATTGGAAGTATCACTTCACGTGAGATGACCCATGCACTGTTAGCTTAGGAGTAGGAGTATTGTTTACTTTTAGTTTATTTTCTTGCGTGCGTATTCACTTACATTCTTTGTTCATTTGTTCGTTTGCTTGCTTTTTTTCTTACTCACTTTGCTTTCACTTTTGCTTCTGCTTCTGCTTTGATAAATTGTTTCTTGTTTTCTTGTTTTACCCATAGGTTAGTTTCGGATAAAACCATGAATGACACTTGAAACAAGCTGGGTACAATAAAAGAGGAATTGTATAACTATCAACATTTGGTTATCTGTTGTCCAATCTCTTATGTAAGAACTTATTGTCCTTAGTCAATGATACAAAAATGGAAAAAATGTATTGTTCGAAGTGAACCTTGACGAAAACACAAGTTTTGTGCACTCACTAGTATCACGTACTCTAGTCAGTTGTTTTTGGGTTAATCCTTGTCAGCTCAGCCAAGTAGAGTAAGGTGAGGGGGAAACATTCACAAGCATGTCATAGATAAAATGAACTACTTCTCTACAGGAATGACCTCTTCTACTCTCAATAAGTCAAGATCCCTCTTCCACCTCTGAAATGAATAAGTGTTATGCATAGTTATGAAGATGAAAAATGAAAAATGAAAAAGGGAAAAAAGTTTGAAAAAATGAAAAATGAATAAGGAAAAAGAAGAGAAAGGCTTCCTTCGTAGAGAGGTGATGCAAGTAACTCCCCCAGGGTACTGACCATGCTCACTGGCAACATAGTCATGCTTCTGTTCCTATGTGACTTTGTCAAGGTACCATCCAGGCCTACTAGCAGTGGAGAAACACCAGAGATGAAACTAAGAATCTGACAACTATATGTGTGTGCATCAATTTACCCCTCAACCCCAATCGAAACAACTGTGTTGACTGGGCTTGGAATGTGCGTTGATTGACCAAGAGCTTAGTTGACGCTACATCTTATAATCAACCTACTGTGAAAATAAGACGAACTAAGAATTGAAAAATACCTCCAGAGATGTTAGATTTTCTTTTCATGAATGAGGTCTAATCAGAGAGTTGGAGTTCTACAAGTGTGTCACCAAGTGGTGTAGTGGCTACAACCACCCTCCAAAACTTTACCTTAGCTTCATTTTGTAGCCTCCCTACAAACCTCCACAGTAGCATGTCTTGCTTCATCATGTACACAAGCTCCAATGATTTTCTTGCAAAAAGAAAACCTATTGATCAAACCTTAATGCATTCCCCTCATAGGTTGTTCATCCAAACATGGTTTAGCAATAGGCTGAGAAACTCCTTCAATAATTTGCACAAATCTAGAGGGCAACTAGCCTTCCCTCCAAAAATTTTGCAATCTTGACTGGTAGCCTGCTCGGCCCCATAGTTGTGCAATTCTACTGAGCACACTTCACTCAGAAAATTGTGAAATCCTTCCCAGTTGGGTTGCTCTGCTCCAAATTTGCACAAATATGGGTAGCAGTTAGCTACTCTACCCAAACATTGCACAAATCTTCTGAGCAGCCAGCCAACTTCCAGCCAGAAACACACATTTTTTGCCAGCAGTTGAGCAGCCTCTTGCATGTGTAGCTGAGTTGACTAGTTCCCTCCAGGACTAAGTAAAATAGACTTGCATGCATGGGGTGCTTCTCCCAAGGGATCTATTTTTGGTAGTTGGAGGTTACATGCAAGAATCATTTCAGAAACCTCCCACCAAGTGTCGCTTTCACTAGATTTGTGGCATGCGAGTCACAACCTTGATTTTAACAAAACTCATCAACCAGATGCTGTAGAGCTCATTCCTCACATAAACCTTACAACTTTGATCCACGTAGCATTTGGGAGTTGTTGGTACATTCAACTTAGCTGTTTTGGGGTAAGCCCATTTTCCATGTCTTGAGTTACATTTCTAGCACTTTTTGTGTTTCACTTTGTATGAGCACTATGTGCTTGATTTCAATGACTTTGTGTTGTCGTTTTGATACATACTAACTTGTACTAGCACTGTTTCAGTTTTCATTAACATCTCACTGCTGTCAAATGCATGAAACTATTTTTCATGATGGCCGATTCGGTGACTCACCTCACCCATATCCATGTTGTTTCATTTTTTGATTCTGTTATGCTTACACCCATAATCTCCATACATTCACATTCACATTCACTTTCAGTTGCCCTTCGATGAGTCTGGGAAACCTTGAACGAGACTCTACCTCCCCGAGACTACATTGTACAATATGAAGAGGGAAGGCTCTACCTTCCTCTTCAAAAATGCATATTTTTGACTAGTGACTATCCTCTAATCTTGCATTGCACAATTCTAAGGGACAATGACTGCTAATCTAAAAAATTGCGCAATGCACTCACTGAGCCTCCAACCACTGCGAGCTGAGATTGTGCATTGCACAACTCCATCAATCAATAGCCAGGATAGACTATGCAATACGTAGTTCTAGTAGTTAGTCAACCTCCTAATAACCGAGACTGTGCATTGCATAGTCTTGGCAGTTAGTCTCCCAACCTCCAGGTGGAAATTGCGGAGTCTTCATGATCAGTCACAGAGGTATGTTGCAAGTTAGTTCTTAGGTTCATTTTGGTTTTTGACTGACATATTTCTTTCCATGAGTGTTTCTGTGTCTCCAGGTATTGCAGGTGTTCATCTACCTCTCAACAACATAGGTACAATGGTTTCTAGGACAGAAGATTCGAGGACACCGTTAAGAGCACACTTGGGGATGCAATTGATCAAGTGTCTATGAGCTTGCCTACTCATGAACACATCAATTTTTTTGTAGACAAGGACATCAATATATGATGGCAGTAGCATTAGAGCATGAAGGATCATGAACAACAGCTGAAGGAAACATACTCGATGTAACGAGTGCAAGAAGAAGGTTGTTGACAACATGAAGGTGGAACAAAGTTGCAAGCTCAAGAAAATCCACTGATGATGAAAGCAACTTTGGAGACTCGGGCTATGAGGTGATGACACAATTGCACGAAGATATAGAATGGAAAAGGAAGGATTTGCATGTGCTAAAGCAACAATTTAAGGAAGAACATGAGCTACATAGACAAGAGAATGAGTTGCAGCAGGAACAGGAACATTAGGGTGCACAACATGCACTCACGGATGAAACTACACCCTTACAGGTTATAGATCCATCCTAGAAGTCGGCATAGAGCAGACATGGTGAGTAGAGTTGTCGATCACATACAAGGGATTCAGCAACATGCATGTCATTGTGTGCACGCATGTGATCCAACCCATTCAATGCACTCACCAAGGCAAAGACAAGAATCAAGTCTGACTGGAGCTGAGCATGTAGTTGACAGTTGATGCACATGGCCACCAACACACACTGGAAGATCAACATGTACACTATGTATCAATGTGTTGTTGGTTCAGTTGCACCAAGTATATCATGTGCATGCTAGTAGACGAGTTGGATGAAAGAGCCACACCAATGCACCTCGAGGCAACGGAGGAAAGAGTTCACTTCAACAAGATGTCACCATGGGGTGCATGTGCACCATCACGAATGACCAAGCTTGGCATCAGCTCACCACCTTCACCACCATAAGCATGTTAAATATTTGGTCTCACCACAAAGGACCGATTCCCAGTGATGTCTTGCATAGCTTTCTCAAGCCATTTTGTCTCACATGAGCACATCTGCATTGTAATGTAACATTGTGTCAAGTGGAACTTCAAGTTTCAATAGTTGGATGTAACAATCATAGAGTAGATGAAGAGTCATGAGGGTATATGAACTATCACAAAGGGGAATATCAAGGGTCACCCCACCCTTTGCTATAAATAGAACCTCATAACTCATTGTAGAGGCTTTTGGTTAGCGAAGCTTCCGATAAGACTATCTTGGAGAGAGCTTGGAAAATATTGTAATGAGTCTTGGCTTCTGCACTACACAAAGATAATACATCTCTTTGGAGGTGCAAGTGATTGTGGCTATAATGTTTCACTATTGGAACTAGTGGTTGGGCATGGATGTAGTGTATGATTGGAACTTACACTTCTTAATATAACAAGATCCAACTCATTTCATGCATATGTTGTATTATATTCTATTCTATCTGGTTTACACTAAATGATATATGTATTTTCTTTCTTATGCATGCATGTATAGACTATTTTGTATAAGTATGTATGAATCTTTCTAAAATGTGTTGTTGGCTTAACCATCACTTTGGATTACTTGCTAACTTTCCTTCCATGCTATGATGTATCTTTGCTCGCGTGTTCCCTTCCAAGACGAGTGCTATGAAAAGTTTCCAAGGGGCGCACTCACCCCAACTTCAGTGTGTTAGAACTTCTCATGCACCTTCCTTGTCTTACTGCAGCTATCATAGCCTTGCTACCAACAAAGTTATCTTACTTGCCTCTGTGCAAAATTACAGTCAAGGCATTACGTACGACCCACTTCTAGGACTCCTACACCAAATGGTCTGAGGTCTAATTGGAACTTCTTACTGGGTAGATCCCCTTACATGTTGGAGGGTCTAGTACCATCAACAGAACAATGGCCATGCTAACATTCAACAATCAAAGAAACAAGATGTAATAAGAGGAAAACACCAAAGCACAAAACTTGTAAAACATTCAATGCTTCCACATTTCACTCAATTCCCATGAGTTTTAGTGCTTCAAACATTTTTACACCACCATATTGTTGTTCCCCTTCAATTTTTCCAAGGAGGGGATTTCAATTCTTATGAGAGGGCATTGGGGGAATTTCCGCTACTCCTTTCCCTTATGCTCCATCATTATACAATACTAATTCAAGTTCCTAGTAGCTAACACAAGTTTCTCTCCTCTTGTTGTACCAATTGTCGATGTGATACTACATACACCTGGTTGTTAGCAACTTAAATGCATAAGAATTACCAACTACAACTCAACCATTTTATACTAACCATGTTTCCCTATAGCTACACACACACACACATCTCAAATTTCGTATCAATCACATGTGTCAAAACCTGTGACACCAATAATTCATATATATATATATATATATATATATATATATATATATAATATTTAGAATAATCCATTTTCATGGCATTATTTAGTTCTAACATCAACCTCTCTAACTATTACAACACATTAATGAAAATCAATTTCTTTACCAAAATCAACATGATTAATAAATTTCAACTTATTTAGCAAGGCTAGCAATCATCAATCTAATTTAACCTATTTAACAAGGCTAGTAACCATGCCACCTGAAATCTAAAAAGGTGAGTTAGAAAAAATTCTAACACATTAGAATTTGTCTTGTTTACTTCACAATTATAAATAATTATGGATATGCATGTAATACTCAGTTTGTAATCAACACATAGCCATCAGTCATAATTCTTAATCCAGCACTCACTTGCACAAGTAATAAATTCATCAATAATGCACTATAATAGAGTCACAAATATCTCATCTTCCCAAAGGTACATAAGATAACCTTTTCCCTACATAGATCTACTCCAAGCATTTAGCTTGGATGCCCTGTCATTACACTATAATGGCACTTCATGATGATATTGTACTACCCTTCAATCCAAACTTTATATCTGAGGTCCACTGTTAAACATATTTCTTTCATTCCACTCTATAACACCCCCATCCACCCTATAGACTATCTTCAGGGTAAAAGAAGGAGTTACTATCAATAACCAGAATCCTATATTCTTGTCATGAAAACGGGGTCTTCAAAATTCCTCATTGTTTGGATTCATCAGGACTCAAAATAAACACCACCATCATGCCTAGCTCATAAAGAGATTTCTAGAGATATATTTTCTAAAAAACATTGACTCTCATATTAGATGATATGGAAGTTAAAGGCATGCCATTAATCCCTTGTCATGTCGAAAAGGTACTGCCACATGGCACCAACATGGTCCCCATGTGGTGCATAAGTGGAAACCCTTAACAAAACTTGTTGTTGCCACATCATTATTTTATACAAATTTATACCCACATCGCATTTGACAATTCTCTCCTCTTGTTGTACCAATAATCTTATGTTTTTCCATATACCCTTGGTCGTTACTAGCTCCAATGCATAAAAAATTACTAGAAGCCACTTAACAATGTTATACTAAGCATGCTACCATATAGCTACAAACACACACATCTCAAATTTATTATCAGTTACATGTGTCAAAACCCATGACACCAATAATTAATATATATATATATAATATATATATATATATATATATATATATATATATATATAGATATAATATTTAGAGTGAACCATTTTCATGGCATCATTCAGTTTTAACATCAACCTCGCTACATAAGCCAACACATTAATGAAAATCATTTTCTTTAGCAAAATGAACATCACTAATAAATTTCAACCTAGTTACCATGGCTAACAATCATCAATCTAATTCAACCTCTTTAAAAAGTGTAGTAATCATGCCACTTAAAATTTAAAAATGTTAGCTACAATTTTTTTTAACACATTAGCATTTGTCTTCTTTACTTCAAAATTATAAATCATTATGGATATGCATGTAATACTTGGGTTGCAATCACCACAAGCCATCAATAATAGTGCTTAAGCCAACACTCACTTTCACAAGAAAGGAATTCATTATAAATAAGACTCTATAATAGAGTCACAATAATCACATTCTCCCAAAGGTACAACACAGATAATTTTCCCTACAACCATCCACTCCCAGCATTAAGCATGGATGCTCTATCATCGCACTATAAATGGATTTAATTATGCTATTGTATTTCATTTTAGTACATACTTTACCTTTGAGGTATATTCTTTAACCTCTTTGTTGTGTGAGGTAAATCTCCTCTGCGGACAGAGGCAATCCCACTAGCTCGATAGGGGTCTAGCAACAATCAAACACGCTGCATGCAAGCTCCTAATTGCATAATCAAAAATTTGGTCATAAAGGCCTACCTCGAATCCAACGCTATTCGTCGTGGAAGAAACATCGTTCCTGTCCTCTAGCTTTGGCCGGTCACTATCCTCGCATTCCACGCATGGACACCTACACAAACAAAGAACAATCCACAACAAGCGTAAAATCCAATATCATACAATTATATATCATTCAAGCAGGATATAACTCAAATATTACCAGAAGAATACGTGAGTGGAACCATAATAACAGTCATTCATTATTCAATAAAAGAAGAGAAGAATTACAACCAATTAAGGCTTGACGCTGCAAATCTCCTCCAACTGGGTCAGCAGTTTGGCATGCCTTGCAAAGCCACTTCCTCTCTCAGAATTTCGGCAGCATAACTTCTCTCTTAGCTCTTACTATCAATCTAACATAATCTCAGCTTACTTTAGCTCAAAACTTCAACACTCTGACTCTAGCAATCCAAAAAACTCCCTTTCAATGTAGGATGACAGTGATTTATAGATGGCAGAGGAGAAAGTATTCGTCGTATCCGGATACTTACTGAAGATTTGGTATTGTCCCAGAATAGCCTTTGGACTAAGTTGTCATGGATGAAAAAGACGACACTCGATCGTATGCATGGGATTTTTCCTCAGGGAACTGCATGAGTAATGGAGGAAAAAACACTTCAGTGCGCGTTGGCCAAAAATCATGACTAATTTTGTGTGGCACGGGTTTTGTTCTATGACAGCGCGTCTATGGGCGCACCCTCTTTGTAGGACCTAAGCCATTGGCGCGGGTTAGACACTGTGGACCCGTGCTAATGGAAAAAGGGCATTTTCCAAGGTTAATCTTCAAAGGGTGTCTTCAGGGATATTGAAGTTCATACCTAGGAGACCTCAATGCAAGTGTTTTCAAGTTGTGTCACTGGTCACAGGTCCGTAAATGTGTCCTCCAATGTGTGACAGCGGGGGTGACAAGGACGGTGACCAACGGTGACAAATTACTGCGTAACAGATGCCCCCTAAAGCATGAGCCTCGAGAGAGAGAGAGGTGAAGTGCTTTACAAGATCATATCCAACTGCCACCGAGAATCTGCATGGAGAGATACAATATGATAGTTCAAATACATGATATATGTGGTATGGACGTAGCCATCCATTGACAGAGTATATAACAATCAAGATCCGTAGTATGGACGCAACCATCTAGTTGGGATCGATGAATAGACTCAGGTATGGTCGCAACCATCTAGTGAAAAGAGTCATGTATCAAAATCACAAATGGATTACAACAGACACAATCTAGGGTCTTGTGCTCCACCTCAACCCGAACACAAGTACAAGTTCAAGCATGCGAAAATGTAAGTTGAAGTCGAACATGCGTGAACATCACCTGATTACCAGCCAATAATGAAAGCTGTTAACAGGCGCGAGAGGTACCACCAGTAATGACAATGGTCCTCAAGGTACTATAGGTACAATCTATGGTGTGTGAATGAATGAGTCGATGTCGAACACCTGCAGAGTCATCCGATCGGAGGCCAATGACGAAAACCTCGCGTCGAATACGAAGAACCTACCATTGAGGCATGCAGGCTCCAAGGTACCAGAAGGGAGTCTCTAGGCCACTTTCCTGGATAATGAGCTGAAGTCGACAGGAAGTGATCTTCGTCGAAGGTGGGCCATAATGTTTCCCACATCATCGACACGAGACGGGAAGAGACAATGTTGTGAAGTAAGATTTGTGAACTATCAAGCGGAGGGGGTTTCTTTCAGAGGTCAACTTCTCTTTGAACATATCGGCGGCACGACAGTGGAGTTGGCAGTATTTGACTTCAATGGATCAGAGGTCATGATGACGTGGCAATGAGCAAATGAGAGGTCAAATAGGATCACTTGAACCCAGGGAGGCAAGTGAAAACGAAATGAGATATCCCCACCCTGACACGAAAGAGAAAAAGTGCCATGTTCAAGAGCGACATACTGCCGACACGACTATAATTACGGTTCCAAAAAATTTCTTTTTCCCCCCGCCATTTCTGGCGAGTACCCCAATTATTTTTAACAAGCTTGATGGGGATAACATATGCTTGCGGTATAAGTTCGACCTTCGGTCGAATCCAACCTAGTAAAATTTTAACGATCCCTAGGGAGGAGAAGCTCAAGTCTCATCATAACGATGAGTCCAATGTCGTCAAGTTTTAACGAGTCCGACATAGGTAAAACTCGGAGTCTTTTTCATGTTTAGAGAGTTTGAAAAAGACACGGAAAAGAAAACTCCAGAGGTCCTTTTTCGTAAAGTTGTGTCTCTCGGGTCCGAAAAGGTGTAAAATGATACCTGGAAGAACCGCCCGATCATTACGACCGAGGAGTACTTTTCATGAATAGTGATTTCGACCTGAAAAAGTAAAAAAGCGATCAAAACCGCGTCATTTCGTAACCAGTAACGAACCTGAAATGACAAAGGTCCGACAATCTTTTCGTTTTTACACGGTCATAAAAGAGTTTAAAAGATGACCGCCTCTTATTTACGTTTAACGAGTGAAGAGGAATAACTCGGCAATCTTTTCCTCTTTAAACGGTCAGAAAAGAGCTGAAAGAAGACCTCCATTTTTATTCTCTTTAACGAGTCAAAAAAGAAAAAAAATACTCGGCAATCTCTTCATATTTTACGAGTCAGAAAAGAGCTTAAAGCTGACTCGGGTATGGGTTCATTTTTACACAAGCTTGAACCGTAGAGAACTTTGCTTGGATTCAGTTTCATGTTTACACAAGCTTGAAACGAAAAACTATGCTTGTTATAAGTTCGCATGCCCCCAGCAAATGTGATCTATGCAAGAGGTACATGCCCCCCAAGCTTCATTGAATTCAACAAAGTGGATGGAATGAAGGTTCACTTTCGAGATCTTGGAAAGACTCGACTTGTAAAGGGAGTTGTTTCATTTTTTAATGAGGTTGACACAGTAAAAGAACTATCCTCATAACCCTTGTTTCATTTTTTAACGAGCTTGACACAAGATCAGGAACTATGCTCAATACACCTAATTTCATTTTTTAAGGAGCTTGACACAAGATTAGGAACTATGCTCAGACCAATCCTAGTTTCATTTTTTAAGGAGCTTGACATAGGGAAACGAACTATGCTCCGACCAATCCTAGTTTCATTTTTTAAGGAGCTTGACATAGGGAAACGAACTATGCTCCACCCGATCATGTTTCATTTTTTAACGAGGTAGCCACAAGATCAAAACTATCCTCGAGATTCCTAAGTTCATTTTTTAAGGAGCTTGACACAGGAAAATGAACTATGCTCCGACCACTCCTAAGTTCATTTTTTAAGGAGCTTGAGAGAGGAAAATGAACTATGCTCCGACCACTCCTAAGTTCATTTTTTAAGGAGCTTGACATAGGAAAATGAACTATGCTTCGACCAATCATGTTTCATTTTTTAACGAGGTTGCCACAAGATCAAAACCATCCTCGATACTTGTTTCATGGTTTAACGAGCTTGACACAAGATCAAGAACTATGCTCGACGAGACCCAATTTCATTTTTTAAGGAGCTTGACATAGGAAAGCTAAACTATGCTCCAACCACTCCTAAGTTCATTTTTTAAGGAGCTTGACACAGGAAAATGAACTATGCTCCGACGACTCCTAAGTTCATTTTTTAAGGAGCTTGACGTAGGATGATGAACTATGCTCCGACCAATCATGTTTCATTTTTTAACGAGGTTGCCATAAGATCAAAACTATCCTTGATACTCCTTGGTTCATTTTTTAGGGAGCTTGATAGAGGGAAAACTATGCTCCGTGATCCGTGGTTCATTTTTTAACGAGGTTGACACAGGAAGAACTCCTCGGGACACCTTGTTTCATTTTTTAATGAGGTTGAGACAGGAACAAACTATCCTCATGCGAGCCTGTTTCATTTTTTAACGAGGTTGATACAGGAAAAAACTATCCTCGAGGTAGCCTGTTTCATTTTTTAACGAGGTTGATACAGGAAAAACTATCCTCGCAATGAACTTCATCATAATGAACAAGAAGTCGTAGCTTCCAAGAGTGTCTCATCCGGTGGAAGGTCAACATCTTGGAAGTCGGGACCCAATGCCCCCAGGACACTATGCACGACGGCGGCGGCGCTGGATACAGGCATGGGATAGGTAGCCACGTAGTTGACCTGCGGGGGGCAGAGACAACTGGTGGATAAAAACCAGGAGGGGACGACAACTGCGCAGAAGGCGTTGGGGGACTAACGAAGGACAATTGATCGATAGTCACGGTTCTTCCGTCGTGTGGAAAGCAAACCATATGAAAAAGGGAAGAAACGATGGCCCCCATAGCATAGACATAGTCGCGACCAAGGAGAAGACTGAAGCCTAAAGCCCCTTGGGTGACCAACACGTCTATATAGACGGTTTTACCTCCCAATGTAATAGGGAACTTGGGGAGGACTCCTAGAGATGGGCAGGTTGCTCCGTCGAAAGCCAACAGATTCTGCATAACCGACCTGAGCTGCAGAGAACCTAAAGCTTGCCAAGTAGTGTACGACATAAGACTGACCGACGCACCTTCATCCAATACAGTGCCAGGTACTGCCGTGTCAGAGGCATGTACTATAATCTGGAAAGGCACATGGGATGGAAGGCTGTAAGCGGTCAGGTGACTCCAATCAAAGGAGATAGCTGAACTGTTCGGTGGGGGACTCATATGATTGCCCCCATGCTCGAACGGAGCCGAAGAAGGACCCTCTGAATCAATAAGGATAAGAGGGTCATCGTCAGACTCAGGAGAATCTGATGAGACATGAAGAACCTGTTTATGACTGTCGTCTAGAACAGGTTGGTCAACTGGTGGTAAACTCGAACTGACATGATCGTCGACCAATGGTTGATCAGGAACAGGCTGGGTGGAGCCAGGTGCAGGAAGAGGAGACTGAACAAGAGAGGTATGTAAACCAACCTTGTGGTCAGTAGAAGGACAATCCGTAGTTGCAGAAAGACGCTGATATCCAGCGGGGAGTTGGGGTGAGGGATCTGCAAGACTTTCCAACACAGAGGAGGCTTTGTCCATGAGTGGGCAAAGGTGAAGGAAATGATTGCCTTCAAAAAGTTTGCAAGGGAATCGAATCTTCCCTTTTCCCTTAGTATGCCCAACTACGGAGGTAGCATCGCCGTGAGCATCAGTGGACGATGAGGGATAGGCTGGATCACGAGACCATATTCTTAAGACCCTGGGAATGCCAGGACAATCACGAAGAATATGGTTTTCCTTGCATAGTCTGCAAGGAAACTTAACCTTGGGCGGAGGAGTGGGAAG